>JAPJBO010000824.1:0-102669 GCA_030068145.1 Diplonema papillatum
TTCGCCATGAAGGCCTTCACGACGCCGAAGAAGGACGGACGAACGGCACGTCTCGTTCTGGATGCCCGGCGCTGAACGACGCGATGCGCCGGCCGCCCAGATGGACCTCCCGGCTGCGCGACTTCATCGCCGAGGTCGAGAGGCACCGGTTCGCCATGCAGTGCGACGTGCGTACTTCTACCAGTTTCCCATCCACGCGGGCATATCGCGTTATTTCGGGATTGGTATGAAGGGGTGCGACATGCTGTTGAACGTGCTGTGCATGGGGTGGTCTTGGGCGCCGTGCATTGCGCAGCGCGCGTCGAACGTGCTGGTCCGGGACCTGGGCCTCGCCTGGGTGGACAACTTCCTTGTCTTGGGTGGGACGCTGGACGAGGCAGAGCGGAACGTGGCCGTTTTTCGGAAGCGGGCGCAGGCGGCGCGGGTCGAAGTGCGGGCGGAAGGCGACGACGCGTTGTGGCAGGTTCGCTCGCGGTTCGTGTGTGTGGGTGTGGAGTTCGACCTGGCTGCCGAGACGCAGCGGCACAGGCTCGACCCGTCGTGGGCGGAGCGGTGGGTCGACGGCAGCGGAATGACGGCGGTGCTTTCCGGCAGAGCGACGGCCCGTCAGTTCGCCGAAGTCTTCGGGGGCGCCGTCTGGGCGACGGACATCCTGGCGGTGCCCCGCTGCCATTTCGCGGCGTTGCTGTCGTTCGCGGGGAGGCTCGGCGGTCGCATGGTGGGTGCCGCAGCGCCGGTGTGGGACGAGGTCGTCGACGTTCCTCCGTCGGCGAGACGGGAGCTGGGCGCGCTCCGGAAGATCGTCCGGGAGAACCCGTGGGTCGTGGGCGGCGTCCCTGAGGACACAGGGAGCGTCCTGTGGACGGACGCCAGCTCGCGGGCGTGGGCGGCGCTGCTGGAGGCGGAAGGCCGGTTCGTGGACGGGCGGCAGGGCGTGTTCGCGGGACCGGACGCGGACGCCCACATCAACTTGAAGGAGATGTTGGCGTTCGCGGAAGGTGTGGTTCGGCTGTGCTGGGCGCCGGGGGCGCAGCGGTGCCGCATCGACAACGCGGCGGTTGTGGGCGCCGTGGCGAAGGGGAGTTCTTCCTCGTACGCCGCGAATCGCGTTTTGTCCCGGTCTCTTCGTGTTGCCGGGCGCAGAGGGATTGTCCTCCGCCCTGACTGGGTGCCGTCCGGCGGACAGCTGGCGGACCCGTACACGCGGGGGACCTCGTTGCCTCGGTTCCCGGCGCAACTTCCGCTCCCGCGGTCACGTGCCACACCCTTTGACTTGTTTTGATGTGTTCTCGGGAAAGGTCAACGCGGTAGCGGTGACCACGAGAACACATACAGGTGGGTGGGGAGAGGCCCTGGGACTGCTAAGGCGTGACTAACCCCGTCCCTGTCCCTCCCAGGGAGCCACCCCGGAACTAGCCTAGCCCACCTGACGGTGGGGGCCCACCTGACGGTGGAGGCCCACACCCTTTGACTTGTTTTGATCTGTCTTCTCTCTCTCTCTCTCTCTCTCTCTCTCTCTCTCTCTCTCTCTCTCTCTCTCTCTCTCTCTCTCTCTCTCTCTCTCTCTCTCTCTCTCTCTCTCTCTCTCTCTCTCGGGAAAGGTCAACGCGGTAGCGGTGACCACGAGAACACATACAGGTAGGTGGGGAAAGGCCCTGGGACTGCTAAGGCGAGACTAACCGCCTCACAGCTTTCAGGCCAAAGAAAGGGACGATGCCGACGACGTGGACGCACGCGCGGGCGCTCGCCACGCTCGAGAAGGCGGGGTGGGCCGAGACGCAGCGCCAGGGGACGGAGCCCGCCGCCTTCGACAGGCACGACGAGGCAGTGCGGCGGGTGCACGGGGTCCTGGCCGAGGCCGGTGACGCGTGGGCGACTGCGCGGGCGGCGGCGGAGGGCACCCTGGGGATCGTGGTCCCGAGGTGCCTCGTCGCGTGGCAGGTTCACTGGGTGCTGGCGCACTTGCCGGTGGACCTCCTGACCGCGGACGCCTTGCGGCAGAAGGGTTGGTGGGTGGAGGCCGAGGACGACGACGACGACGAGATGAGCGAGGCCGAGGTGCTGATGGGCGCGGCGTCACCGTCGCCGTGGCGGGGTCGGGAGTCGCCGTCGCCGCGGTTGCCGACGCCGGACGGAAGCGGGGGTCGCGCGCCGGCTGCGGGGGACGGAGGCGGACGCCATTTTCGCCGCGACGTACGCGACCCGGGTTCGTGGAGCGGGTTCGCCGTCGGGGAGCTGGAGGCGGAGTGGAAGCGCACGTTGCGGGAGGCCGGGGTTGGTGGCGGGGCGCAGGTGAGGGAGTCCGCGTTCCTGTCGATGCTGGCGGACCGGATGGCGCGCGCTTTGGCGGAGGTGCCCGACTCGCCCGCCGTGAGGGTCTGCGCGGAGGCGGTGGCCGCGCGCCTGACGACGCACCGGATGGCGGCCGAGGAGGGCTGGAAGCGGGCGGCGGCTTTCTCGGACGCGATGGTGGGCCAGCTGACGCTGCAGCCGCTGCCGGTGGTCGCGGAGGCGCCGAGGACGGACGACAGCGTCCCGCAGTTCATGAGGGGGGCGTTGCAGGCGGCGGCGGCGGTGCCGGTGCCGGCGAAAGGCGGAGGTGGCGGCGGCGGCGGAACCAGAAGCGATGCCGGGGGCTGGAGACGCGGCCGGGGCGGACAGCGGGAGGGGATGCGCTGCTTTCGCTGCGGCGAGACGGGGCATTTCGCCCAGCGGTGCTCGAAACGCTGATCGCGCCGAGGATCGTCATGCAGCCGCGGGCCAGCCACGTAGCATCGGCGAGGCAGATCCTGTCGCGAGCCCTATCCGGGGGGTACTGGGCGCGGCTGGGGAGCGTGTACGCGCAGTTGGCCGCTTACCGGGGGGCGTGTTACCCGACGCCCTCGTGGACGACGACCGTGGTGCTGTACGTGGCGGCGCATTTGGAGCGGGGGTTGTTGCCGTCCACCCTGCTCAACTACGCCAACACCGCGGTGTCGACTTTGCGCAGGATGGGCGTGGAGGTGGGCGGCGACGTGCTCATCTCCGACCTGCGGCGGGCGTTGGGGAAGATGGGCGCCCGGCGACCGACGAGGCAGGCGCTGACGATCTCGGAGGAGGACCTGTGGGCGGCGGTGCGGGCGGAGCAGACGCGAAGGTACGTCTCGTCCTCGTCGTGATGTGGTGCGCGGCCGGAGGTTCGCGGACGTGGCGATGTTGACGGCCGAGCTGCTCCGGCCACGCGCCGGAGGGGGACGGACTTTTTGGCCTGGTTCGCTGGGTCAAAAAGCGACCCGTTCCAACGGGCTGGCTGTGATCTGTGGAACTGCCGGAAGCCTTCGCGGCGGAGCTGCGGGAGCTGCGGCGGGTGACGCGGGCGGGGGCGCGGCTGTTCGAGGGCGTGCCGGTGGCGCGGGTGGTGGCGGCGCTGAAGCGGGTGCGGGAGGCGTACAGCGCGCACTCCGTGAGGCGCGGGGCGCTGACGCACCTTCTCCGACGTGGTTTCTTGCCGTTGGAGATCCTCAAGATCTCCCGACACAAGTCGGTGAGGGACCTCGTGCGGTACCTGCCGCTCGCGGAGCTGCCGACGGCGCGGGGGGCGGCGCCGCTGTCGGCGGTCCTAGCCGGAGGATCGCGGTAAGGCGGGAGACGGCTAGGCTCGTCGGGACGTTGAGGAGGTGGCTGCAGGGCGGACGCGGGGGGTACGACGACGCCGCGGAGGGGGACGCAGGGTCTTCGTCGTCGGTGTACTCGTCGACGGCGTCGCTGCCGGGCTGCAAGGTCGCACCACAGGCGCGGGGGGAAGTGGGGCTGCCGCTGGCCCGGGTGACGAAGAACCGGATCGACCTCCACGCGCTGGCGGCGATGGACGGCGGCGGCCGGTTTCGGGAAGTGATGCCGATGCTGACAGATCCGGCGGCCTTTGAAGGGATGTTCACGCCGGGCGGAAGGCGCGGATGCAGGCTGAGGTCGCGAGGGATGGAAGGACACCGAGGCGCGATGCGGTCGTTTGGCGTGGCGGAGGACGCGGGGTCGCGGCCAGTGTTTGCTATGAAGGCGTTCACGACGGCGAAGAAGGACGGAAGGTCTGCGCGGCTGGTCCTAGATGCGCGGCCGCTCAACGACGCGATGCAGAGGCCGCCCGCCATGGACCTGCCGGCGATACACGGGTTCGTGAGGGAGGTGAAGCGACACCGCTACGCGATGCAGTGCGACGGCGTGTCATATTTTTACCAGTTCCCGGTACACGCGAGTATTTCGCGGTATTTTGGAATTGGGATGAATGGACGGGACATGTTGTTGCGCGTGTTGTGTATGGGGTGGTCGTGGGCGCCCTGCATCGCCCAGCGGGCGTCGAACGTTCTCGTGCAGGGCCTCGGGCTGGCGTGGGTCGATAACTTTTTGGTGCTGGGCGGCACGAGGGACGAGGCCGAGCAGAAGGTGGCGACGTTCCGGGACCGGGCGGCGGCGGCGCGGGTCGAAGTGCGGGCGGAAGGCGGGGACACCCTGTGGGAGGTCCAGACGCGTTTCGTTTGCGTAGGGATCGAGTTCGACCTCGCGGCGGACGAGCAGAGGCACCGGCTGGACCCGGCGTGGGCGTCGAAGTGGGCGGCGGCGGGCGGCATGAAGGCTGTGCTGGCGGGCAAGGCGACGGCGAGACAGTTTGCTTCGGTCTTCGGGGGGGCCGTTTGGGCCACTGACATACTCGGCGTGCCGCGGTGCCATTTCGCGGCCCTCTTGGCGTTCGCGGGCAGGTTGGGCAGCAGAATGGCGGAGGCGGAGCTGCAGGCGTGGGATGACATCATGGACGTGCCGCCGTCCGTGCGAAGAGAGATCGGCGCGCTGCGGAAGGTCGTCGTCGAGAACGCGTGGGTTGGCGGCGACGCTGCGGAGAACGGAGAAGTTTTGTGGACGGACGCGAGCTCGCGGGAGTGGGCGGCGTTGGTCGAGGCGGGTGGCGAGTTCGTCGACGGGGCGCAAGGCGTGTTCGACGGTCCGTTCGCGGGCGTTCATATCAACGTGAAGGAGATGTGGGCGCTCGCGGAAGGAGTCGTGAGGCTGTGCTGGACGCCCGGGAGGCAGCAATGTCGCGTGGACAACGCGACCGTGGTTGGCGCCGTGTGCAAGGGGAGTTCCTCCTCCTACGCCGCGAACCGCATACTGTCCCGGGCTATTCGCGTGGCTGAGCGCCGAAGAATTGTCTTGTGCCCTGGTTGGGTACCGTCCGGCGGACAGCTGGCGGACCCGTACACGCGGGGGACCTCGTTGCCTCGGTTCCCGGCGCAACTCCCGCTTCCGCGGTAACGTGCCACACCTTTTGACTTGTTTTATGTGTTCTCGGGAAAGGTCAACGCGGTAGCGGTGACCACGAGAACACATACAGGTAGGTGGGGAAAGGCCCTGGGACTGCTAAGGCGAGACTAACCCCGTCCCTGTCCCTCCCAGGGAGCCACCCCGGAACTAGCCTAGCCCACCTGACGGTGGGGGCCCACCTGACGGTGGAGGCCCACACCTTTTGACTTGTTTTATGTGTTCTCTCTCTCTCTCTCTCTCTCTCTCTCTCTCTCTCTCTCTCTCTCTCTCTCTCTCTCTCTCTCTCTCTCTCTCTCTCTCTCGAGTGCATACCTTGTCTGCGAAACCCTTCTCTTCGTACAGCGGGTACAACCATTTGTAGGCGCTGATCTTCGTGACCTGTGAAGAGTTGGCGATGTCCGACGCTAACGCACTTTCCTAGAGAATCTGAGATGGCATTCTATGCGAAGGGGGGGGGGGGGGGGCGCGCCTTGCGCGGTGTCCAAGAATTCAACGCGATTCGACCCCGTGGCCTTGACCGCGGGTCAAGATCGAACAAGACATCAAATCGTAGCACCCGACTTCAGGCCTGCAAGAGCTTCTGCCCTATCAGCTTTCGACGGTCGTGTAGTATTCGTGTGGTGCGTTATATCCGTTTACATGCCCTGGACGATGACGGTGGCACGGGCGGCTCTACGGTGCACGCATACACACCGAAAACTCAGGGAAAAATCCAAAGCACGCAATCCCACAACTTCGCAACGGAGAGACGGCATCACTACCGAGAGGCTGACCGAGCGTACCGTCGCATACACACGTTTTGTGTTGTGCGGTTTTGGGTTTTGTGTTCTTTTTTTTTTTTTTTTTCACGAGGGCGACCCAGGGCCTTACATATAAAAAGTCCTCCACATAACTGTCCACAAGTTGCTCGGAACTACTAAGAATCCCAGTTGCGGCACGTGCAGATGGTTTTCTCATGGTAGCTGCAAGAATTGCCATAGCCGCTTTGTAGTCCACCGACACTGTGGAAAATTTGATGCGGGTCAACTGTATTTGTGTACCCGGTACAGCAGTACTGCTCGTGTGGTACACTGTAGTAATGTAGTACTACTACTGGCCCCTCATCGGGTTGCGCCTTTTTCGTGCGGTCGGCGATATACGTCGTTCTGATGTCTGACGACTTTGTTTCTTTGCTTGCTTTGTTTTCTTTTTACTTCAATTTTTCTTTTTTATTTCCTTGCTCGGACTTGGTCCGAGAACCAGACCATATATAAGCCACTGGGGCGACCGCATCAGTTCGCTCCTGAGCCCAATTTTTTTCACGTGGCAAAAACGGCAAATGATCATGATCAGAATCGTCCACGCACATCAAGATCGACCCCCCGAGCAACTCGAGCAACTGCCTCGGCAGAACTGCTGCCGGGAAACCCAAAAAAAAGCTCGCGGTGCGGAAGCGCAGCATTCAGAAAACGGAGCTGGATATCACCAGCCTGTCATCATCTTCGCCACATTGAGATCGTCTTCGGACGACGCTATCAAGTAACACTAGCCTTTGACTAACCTTGTGGTGCCTGCCAGGAGGCTTGCTCCGGGGAGACTTCTGGTTTTCTTTGGTCTCTCTTATGGTCCCCCGTTCTTAAAATACTCGAGGGACTGCCTTGTGCTCATTTCGAAGGAGGCTAGAGGGGGAGAAAACAATACAACTACAAAGTGGGTCTTTTTTGTTGAACGCTTACGCCCGCCACTAAACCCAGGGTTACCTGTGTTTCGTGTGGGCTACAGCACATTTACCTCCTCTGATCTATCGCAACTGGCAGTCTCCTCAAGCATTTCCTACAAAGCAGGTGCTTATACAACAAAAAATCCCCATCGGTGCTGGCGTGGAGCCCCTTTCGCAGCAAGGCCAAAAACAGGAACCACAGATGCCAGCACATGGGTACTTCACTGGCTTGCCGTTCAGAAAAAGAAAAAAGCTTTCCTGGGGCATTTCAAGTTCACACGAGCAGAAGGTCCCACGTGGGCGGTTCAGGTTCCGCACACATGTAGCTGCTGAGCAAGGTTTAAGTGTCTGGCTTTGTTTGTGCGCACTAGCGGCTTTTCACCTGATTTGGATAAGAACGGGGGACCAAAAAGTTGCTTTTAGTACGCTGCCAACTACTGATTTTTAGTACCAACAATGCATTGCTAACACAAAAAAAAACGCAGCGAATTGGGCGTTTGCACACACCTCGTCGCCAGCTTCCGTGTACTCTGGGTTGCCGAGGACGTAACCCTTGCTGTTGAACGATTCCTGCCACATTTTGCAAGGCTCCGCGAACGCCTTCCCGAGCGTCGCCGCGTCGTCGACGGAGTAGGGGTGGTTCTCCGGCCAGCGCAAAAGGTTCAACGTCTTCGCCTGCTGCGTGTACGGATGCTCAGCAAAGCAGTCCTGCGGCGTGAATTGCTTCGAGCAAGGCGTGCGGGCGGCTTCCAGGACACTGCTCTGGTTGGTCGCTGTAGGCGTCGGCACGCGGACTTCCTCGCAAAGCTCTCGGTAGCCCCACTTCACGCCGAGGTAGTCGATGGTGATGGCCTGCTTCTGCAGGTAGCTCGGGAAAAGCCCGAAGCCGTCCATGAAGATGCAGGTGTTCGTGTCCTCGTCCCACCCGCAAAACGGCCGTGCCAAGTCGTTGCACAGTGCGGCGTCGGTCGTCGTCGCGCAGTTGCCGATGATCTCCCACCTGGGGTTCCGGTGCTTCCGCATGTCGAGGAGCTCTGCGTCGATCGCGTACATCTCGTCTAGGTACTTTCTATCCATCATGTTGTCTCCCTCTTGCTTCGGAGTCGCTTGCACGGCGACGTAGCCACCGAGGCCGCTGTGGTGGTTTCGGTGATAAATAAAAAATTCGATTTCTTAGAGTTCGAGCCTCGTTCGCTGTTGCTGGAGGAGAGGTTTTGTGCGCACTACAGCGGAACTCACCTGCTTTGGCAAGTTTCATGTAGTACGCTGCCAACTACTAATTCTTAGTACCAACAATGCATCGTCAACACAAAAAAAGGTAGAACGATTCATGTTCTTGTGCGTGTCCAGAGAATGAACCTCTCTCTCTCGCAGGGTGAAGTGGAGCTGCTGTTGGGGATGAAACGCGGCACAAACTCAAGAGTTCTCGTCAATGATTTCGTGCAGTGATCGCAGCTTTCGAAAAGAAATACACATACTAGAAGTAATCCTCATAGAAGTCGAGCTCGTCTTCCAGACGGCTACCCTTCTGCACCCACAGTTCCATTGCATCGGTCGTCAGCTTGGCATTGGTGATACCGAACCCGAAGGCGATGAAAAGGAGAACGGGGATGGCCTGTGATAATTTTTGGATGAGCACGTTGAAGCTTATTGGGCCAACCTTCGCTTATGACCGCAGAGACTTGGGGTGGGGCGGGAAAGAAATCTGAACGGGGTTTTGCGTAAAGGCGTATTCGTGTTGTGTCGCCGAAAATCAGCCGGGGTTGATGTACAGTCTGGTGCCTTTCGACGTTTCTTGTTATCCTTCCTTTGGGTGGTGGTTCTGCTATCAATCCGTTCTTGCTTCCTTTTCCGTTCTGATGAGAGAGAGAGTTTTTTCTGCACATGCTTTGAGCCTTATTAGTGTCTAGGGTGCCGTACGCCAGCCTTACTGTCCGCACGTTTTCGGCAGCAATTCCCACGGGGCCGTAGAGGCGCGCTCATCTCCGTACTCTATATCAGCAGTACGCTGACGCAAAGCGAAGGCCCACCTTGCAACCTGAGCTCTGGATCCAACTACGAGCTTTTTAACAGCAGCAGCATTAATAAACGCTCCTGGTGCTGGAATTACCGCGGGTGCTGGCACCAGACTTGTCCACCAATTGTGTTCATCGACAGGTTTAGATATCATCCATTGCTTCTAACGTACTAAGTTCAGTCACGGTCGTCCACTACGCTCTACACTACCGTCTCGTGCGGGCAACACGCTCTCTCAGACGTACTCTCTTCCGACACATTTTCACGAGCAGCACTATGGAGGCGCATGGCAGGACTACGTTGGGGTCTAGCTAGTAGTAGTAAGTGTCGAGAAGCAGCTGGAGACAGCAGGCGCAGGGAGCAGGTCACTTGCGTTGCCTTTTTCTTTTATACTCTCACGAATGGACCCGCCCCCGGCAACCCCGACTGTCCAAACACGGTCGCGAAAGGATTGTTGTGCCCTATATAGCGATGAGGTGGTTGACCAGGCCCCCACGACGCCTTATACACAACACGGCTACAACACGAGGATGCAGGTGTGCACTCAGCCATCACAGAGCCCCAGACCTCGCCACTTGACCCTGACAGCTGCCACCCTCCTCCGCAATGAAAGCGCGCGCAGCTGGAGTGTATGTAGGCAATTCCGTACAACAGCTGCATCAGACGCAGCTTGATCGGAGAGCTTGCTTGGGGAGGTGGCGCTGCTCACCCGTTCAGTCTCACAACTGACTGCTGCCCCAGGATATTTGTTGAACGCTTACGCCCGCCACTAAACCCAGATTTTGTGTGTTCTGTGTTTCGTGTGGGCCACAGCACATTTACCTCCTTTGATCTTTCGCAACTGGCCAGTCTCCTCAAGAATTTCCTACAAAGCAGGTGCTGATACAAAAGAAAAAAGAAAAAAGTCGTACGATGAATGGAAGCGGGTTCGTAGCGATGGTCGCCCCGACTTTAGAGAACCACCTGGCCTGCGTAGTAGCCCACCAGTTCCGAATGCGGTCTGCAGTATGTGTTTTTTTATATGGCGAGTTGCAACTAAGCAGGCACAAAACGAATGTTCGTTTGAGCGTAGTCTTGAGCCAATTATCCTACCCCCCCTGAAAGCTACCTGAGCGAGATTGCTCTACTAAACTGCCGGCGGGGCGGGCAACTGAACCTTCGTATCACCGGACACCCTCTGGGTGCTTCCAGGTAACGTCAATCGGGGGTACTTGCCGAAACGACGTCGCGATACTCTCTCTCACTGGTAGCGAGTGAGACCACCGTCGTCGTAGACGCGGAAGGGCAGCAGGTGCCCAGCCACAAGATGGTGACGGTGCAGCTGGACATCGCCACGTTTGCAGAGGTACCGCGCCCAGGTTCCTGAGCCAAGAAGACGTGACGCACGAGACGCGGGCGGAAGAGTTGTTGGTGAAGCACCACTTCGAAGTACCTGAGCGAAATTGCTCTACTAAACTGCCGGCGGGATGCGGGCAACTGAACCTTCGTATCACCCGACACCCTCTGAGTGCTTCCAGGTAACGTCAATCGGGGGTACTTGCCGAACGACGTCGCGATACTCTCTCTCACTGGTAGCGAGTGAGACCACCGTCGTCGTAGACGCGGAAGGGCAGCAGGTGCCCAGCCACAAGATGGTGACGGTGCAGCTGGACATCGCCACGTTTGCAGAGGTACCGCGCCCAGGTTCCTGAGCTAAGAAGACGTGACGCACGAAGGACGAGCAGCGGCGCGGGCGGAAGAGTTGATGGTGAAGCACCACTTCGAAGACGCAGCACCAGGGGACGTGGAAGCGCTCTGGGTATCAGCAACAAAAGGCGTGCGAGGAGTATCTGGCAGGGGTTGCTCCACGGATGGCCCGTTGCCGCCTATCGGGGACGGGGTGAGACGAGAATGCCTAGAAGAGAACGTCTTGCATCTGTGACGGACACCAGGACGGGCGTGGACACGTATGCCTCAAGCAGAATCCGGAAGGTATTGAACAGCCTCGACGCGTACATCCGAGGGATGCAAACTCGGAGTGCGGGTGCATGCCGAGATCGCTGGAGAAGACGTGGGAGAACGTAGTATCGGGACTGGAATCTATGGCCGGTCGAATACCCAAGGTGCGCGATTTGCCGCGACGTTCGCCGGACTTGAGCATCGCCCAGACCTTGAGGCAGAAGCTGGAAGCGAGGAGCCGGTCACTGGCAGCGCAGGCGCGTAAAAGGAGAATTGCTCAGCTGGAAAACAAGATGCCGAACTTCCACTGCGCAAACAGGGCGCAATTGCTTCCGTGGTGCAGAAAGAAGACGGGCGGTCTGGTGGCGCTGAAGGTGGACGGCCACTACACGGCAAATCTACGGCAGATCGATGCGACGTTGCAGCAAGAATGGGCGCCTGAACGTCGGTGCCAACGTCACCATGCTCCCGCAGCTGACCGGCATGATCCACTACTTCAACCTCCTGATCGTCAAGCACGACAGCGATCCTCGCAAGACGCTCCTGCTGTCGAACCTCGTCACTGCAGCGAGAGCATGTGGAAGCGCCAAGAGTTCCTCCAGCGGTCCCTCGAAGTCACGCAGCCCCTCGCCGTCAGCATCGCCAGGAGTATGCTCCCCCCCCTTGTCCCGGACGTGCTAACTAGCACACAACGCAACGCGTGCGCCACAGGCTACAAGACTGGTTTTCCGCGGCGGTGTGAAAGAGGAGTCTCCAAACACGAAATGGGATGTACGCGAGTAAGCCAGAACCATGCTATGAAGCGTTCAAGGCGGAGTATGCGGAATACTAGTAATTGTCGACCTGCCGAAAGCAGCCGGAGACAGCAGGCGCAGGGGGCAGGCCTCGTTTTGCTTTGCTTTCTTCCCCCGGCACTGAGAGGTGGGACCTGGGAAAGCCTGCTACACGGAAGCCAGGCTTCACGTGTTCGGCGGTACTGCAGAGCTACGGGCCTACGGGTCAAGTGGCTACCGATTTCCCAAACTAAAGCATCAAGGCTTTACGCACCTTCGCACTGAACACAAGCTCGTCGAGACGGTCAGCCGCAGGGCAGAGCGGACGGGGTTGTGGCACTGTGCTGCCTCCTACTCAAGCTTTGCAAGCTGTGGTTGACCGTCACGTTCCTGGACCAGGAGCGACGGGCGTGGCCAAAGGTCGGACGTGGATCCTTTCCGATTGTCTTCGTGCCCTTCGTGCCGCCAGTTTGTCTCCGGCCTTCTTCTTAGCCGGTAGAAAGCCAGTCTGAACCCGTCTGACTGCGAAGTGTAGACATCTCAACATCTTAGATGCAGGTCGGTCGAGTCGAAAGGGTTTGTGCCAGGGTTTTGTTTGTGCCGTTCCATCCCCCCCTCTGACAGACCAACCGAAAACTTGCGACACAGAGCACCAGGAATTTCTATGCAGCGTGCTGCTCGGTGACAGGCGGTAGGCAATGCTCGTTCCCCGTACAGGCATTTCTATGCAGCGTGCTGCTCGGTGACAGGCAGTAGGCAATGCTCGTTCCCCGTACAGGCATTTCTATGCAGCGTGCTGCTCGGTGACAGGCGGTAGGCAATGCTAGTTCCCCGTACAGGCATTTCTATGCAGCGTGCTGCCCGGTGACAGGCGGGAGGCAATTCTACAAGGGGAAATCGGCGTAGCTTACTCGGAGAAACAGAGATTCAAATCGGCATACCCCTGCAGCTGTCCTGATGCGCAGGTTCAGGCGCCTTGCCCTGCTCGGTATCCACTACCGGCTCCGTCCGTTCTTCACCCATTGCTGAAGTTGCCCTCAACACAGACTGTTGCTGTTTTTTTTTTTTCTCTCTCTCTCTCTTTTAAGTGTGGTTTGCTTTCTTTTGTTGTTGTTGCTTTCCCGAGGCCGGGATGAGCGGAGGAGGTCCTGTTGGGGTTGATATACGGCTTCGCGTTTCGTTTCGGACAGCGCTAAGCAAGGCCGTCTTGACTGGTCCTTCTTCGAGAGCAGCGAGCAGGAAGCATGGATCCAAGCTCGGGGGGACAGCCGGATCGTGGTCACGGGTACCGCTCGTCTTTTAGAGCTCAAGAGTTCGCTTGAGATTGTGGATGGGTAAGGTCTCTGTGTGCCGTTTTTTTAAATGGGAATCTCTTAGAGCGAGAAAGGGCTATGTGCGGGTGCGGGTGGTTCCTTTGGGCACATTTTCAATAAGCATTCTTCTTCTTTTAAGCTGCTGCCGCCTGGTGCAGTGACGCCAGGCACTGGGGATGGACCCAGCCGTCCTCGAAGTGTTCGACGAACACTGCGACGCGACCTCCTCCCCTCGAAGGGGGAGAAAGACTCGACGCAGCTGCTTCGACTCCGAATGGAACAGGACGAAATATAGAGGTAGAGGGGCAAAATATAATACAAAACACAATCTGATTTGTTCATCGCTTGCACAACCGTGTGTTGTTTTCTCACTTAGGACTTTGACCTGTTGTGCTTGTGTGATTTGTCGTGTAGGGGGTAGACCCGCATGACCTCGTCCGTTCAACGTGGTTCGGTAGTTACAGCACTTGGGATCCCTTCTGTTCTTTGTCAGGCAGCATCGTCGAGCATTTCCTTCCAAGCTGGCGCTCATGTACCCCGGCGACACTGACACGGGGGGGAAATATATATTTCTTGGGTTTGAAGAGCGCGTGGTGCTTGCACCACTGAGGCCAGGTTGCTTAACCGCGGATATAGTGAAGGATTGTTCAGGAAACTGTCGTGCCAGGCGACCGCCTGCCACCTGCTGCATACTATGTACCCTTTACAGGGTCCGATCGGAAATCGGGTAATCTTTATTCGCAGCATGAATTGAGGTGGTAGCTGATTGCCGGGTTGTCGTTTCCTTTGTGTGGTTTCGGCATTGCGTCTGCACGTCTAGTAGCAGCGGTACTGCTTTCTTGGGACACCGGTAAAATCCCGAGGGCGGGCGAACTGGTGGTTTTGCGACCTTTGCTCTTTTTCTTGCAAAAGTGTAACTCGGCGGTACTGCAGAGCCACGGGCCTACGGGTCAGGTGGCTACCGATTTCCCAAACTAAAGCATCAAGGCTTGGCGCACCTTAGGGCTTGGCGCTCTGAACACAAGCTCGTCGAGACGGTCAGCCGCAGGGCAGAGCGGGTTGTGGCTCCGACTCAAGCTTTGCAAGCTGTGGTTGACCGTCACGTTCCTGGACCAGGTGCGGCCTTTCTCTTTTCTTCTTCTTCTTCTTCTTCTTCTTCTTCTTCTTCTTCTTCTTCTTCTTCTTCTTCTTCTTCTTCTTCGGAAAAGGTCGCGTTGGCAGAAACGGTGAAGATGATAATTGTCACAGGGTTGGTGAAATGAAAGCGAGAACGTGGTTCTTCTTCTTGCAAAAGTGCCCCTGTTTAATGCAGCAGTAGACCGACTAAAGGAAACAATGAAGCAGGCTGGACGGAGTTTACTTAAGGTTCTGTGCTCGGCACGGAGCCACTCGCTTGGAAAAGGAGTTGCTCCGAGTGCGTGAGGGAAGCGCCGAAGCGCCACCAAGAATCTGGGAAGAACAACGCGCAAGGAGCACCTCGGCAATGGAACAGGCAACTGCATCGCATTGCCTTCCGATGCTCTACCTATTGAGCCGATCCACCCCCCCTGCCTGACCGAACGTTGTCGAGCCTTGTAGTTAGGTTAAAATGCAAAGAATCTGTGGCGATAATCTGCATCGCCGGCGTCGCGGTTAGCTCTTGTGGTAGTGTAATCGCCGTGTAATCGTGTGCATTCGCCGCATAATTGAGTTCAGACCGACTGGGCGACATGGCTTCCAGCGCGTATCGGGAAGAGACGTGCTCCTAGAAGGCTCGGATGCACAAGCTGAGGTGTAAGGATACAGCGGCTGCCTGGCTGAAGAGCAAGCCAAAGCCTAGAAGAACGAGGAAGGTGGTTGCGGAGACGAGCGGATGACTGCGTTCAAGTTCATGAACCTCGTCGGGGCCATGGTGGCGGATGCGCAGAAGTGCATCCGTGTGGGGCGCGCGCACAGGACTGGAGGGTGCGCCCGAACACCAACAGCAAGGACCGTGTGGCGCATGTCTTGTCGCAATGCAACGGTCCTCCTTGCTAGTGTTCAGGCGAACCCTTTAGTCCTGTGCGCGCGCCCCACACGGATGCACTTCTGCGCATCCGCCACCATGGCCCCGACGAGGTTCATGAACTCGAACGCAGTCATCCGCTCGCCTCCGAAACCACCTTCCTCGCTCTTCTGGGCTTTGGCTTGCTCTTCAGCCAGGCAGCCGCTGCATGCTTACACCTCAGCCTGTGCATCCGAGCCTTCTAGGAGCACGTCTCTTCCCGATACATCACGGTCCTTGCTGTTGGTGTTCAGGCGCACCCTCCAGCCCTGTGCGCGCGCCCCACACGGATGCACTTCTGCGCATCCGCCACCATGGCCCCGACGAGGTTCATGAACTCGAACGCAGTCATCCGCTCGCCTCCGAACCCGCCCTCCTCGCTCTCCTCCGCCTTCGCGAGCCTCTCGGCGCGCGACAGGCCGCCGCCCGCCGCGTCGTCCTGCTGCCGGCGGGCAGCCGCCTCCGCTTCCGCCCGCCGCGCCGGCCTCCGTTCGTTCTTTTTAGCGGCGAACCTTGCTGCTTGCTTCGCGCCGCGGGTGTACGCCATTCGCGGGCGCGCGGATGGGTCCCGGGGCCCGACCGACTGGGCGAGGATGGCTTCCAGCGCGGCCTGCCGCTTCGTGAGGGGGGGTGCGTCGGGCGGCGGCTGCCCGGCCCCGGCGGCGGCGGTGAAGGAGCCCGGGAGCGGGATGCCGCGGCACTCGCCGATGGACCCCTTGCGCAGGGACTCCGCCGCGTGCAGGATGTTCGCGACGCCGAACACGCGGTGCGCGGCCTCCTCCGGCCGCAGCGACGGGCGGGGAGTCGACCCGTCGGCCCACAAGGACGAGCGCCTGCTGGCCCTCCGGAAGCTGGGCGCTTCGCTGACGGTTGAAGCGTCGTCGTCGGCCTGTTTAAAGAGTGTGTTCTTCCGTACGGGGCGACTCCAAATCTCGAAACTGGTTGTTTTCCAGTCTTTGGTTCGTTCTTGAAATCAGTTTAATGCGTGCTTGTGGTGATCGGTGGTGTTGTCATCTCGTGACTGGGCAAGTATAGCTTCCAGCGCGGCCTGCCGCTTCGTGAGGGGGCGGCAGCTGGCGGCAGCGGCGGTGAAGGAGCCCGGGAGCGGGATGCCGCGGCACTCGCCGATGGACCCCTTGCGCAGGGACTCCGCCGCGTGCAGGATGTTCGCGACGCCGAACACGCGGTGCGCGGCCTCCTCCGGCCGCAGCGACGGGCGGGGAGTCGACCCGTCGGCCCACAAGGACGAGCGCCTGCCTGGCCCTCCGGAAGCTGGGCGCTTCGCTGACGGTTGAAGCGTCGTCGGTCGGCCTGTTTATTTGCAGAGTGTGTTTTCTTCCGTACGGGGCGACTCCAAACCTCGAAATTGGTTGTCTTTTCAATTTTTGTTCGTTCTTGAATTTTATTCCCTTATAGTTGGGGGGCCCACGCAAGGCAAGCTACAATGGGGCAATTTGGGACAAAAATTATGAGGGCTCTTTTACCGCGTTTCAGCTGGAAAACTCATGCAAAACCCCCAAAAACACTACTGTGGAGTAGCTAGGGTGGTAGGAAGGTGGTTCAGCCCTCGGATCGAACACCTTCTCAAAGAATTTCCAGCTCGGCACAGTGTCCCCTGGGCAACTACCATGGAAAAAGGGGAATTTCACAGGAAAGTAGATCTAATCGCGCATTCGAGGGAGATGCTTCATGCAAAACCCCCCAAAAAATACGACTGTGGAGTAGTTAGGGTGGTAGGAAGGTGGTTCCGCCCTCGGATCGAACATCTTCTCAAAAATCTCCTGCTCGGCACAGTGTCCCCTGGGCAATTACCATGGAAAAAGGGGAACTTCACAGGAAAGTAGATCTAATCGCGCATTCGAGGGAGATGCTAGACCAAATTTTCGGAGAAACGAAACGAAGTTGGCTATTTGAGGAATATGGAACTGGAATTCTGGAGAAAATGGCTTTTTTGCCGCAGTTTCTTTTTGCCGGCTTGCTAAATAATGGTTTCCATGCCGTACAAGGAAGACCAAGCCAGCCGTTTCCTGTGTCACATCGTTTTCCGGATGCCTTGATAAGTAGCATGCCATGCAAGACGGAGCCGGCTCTTTCGCAAACCACCAAAAGCCAAGGGACAGAACAGGGCACGTTTTCAAAGGGGCTTCCCCGGCGTAGCTCGCTTCCTCCTCGGTAAGGGGGAGGACGGGCCCTGCGAGGCACGGGCACGCTTCTTCTTTTCTTTTGCTCCGCCCCGAGACTGCTCGTTCTTTGCCATCATGGTTCGAACTTCTTCTTCGAGCTCTCCAAAGTGAGGACTCAGCAACTAGACCAGGACATCCTTCTTCGAACGTTGAGTTGGAGGAGCTGCTTCACACACTTTGGCTAACTCCAAGAGCTGGCTCAGATACAAGGACTCGAGGGCACTAATTTGAGACTCTTCTTTTGTCACTGTATCATGCTCTTCGGCAAAGTCGTGTTTGCGATCTTCCGAGCTATCCCACCCTCTAGATGGTGCCTTTTGCAATTTCCTGAGCTACCACCCTCTAGGACGCGCTTTTTGAAATTTTCCGAGCTATCCCACCCTCTACAATGCATCTTTTGCGATTTCCTGAGCTATCCCACCCTCTAGGACACGCTTTTGCAACTATCCGAGCTATCCCACCCTCTGGAACGCGTTTTTTGCAATTTCCCGAGCTATCCCACCCTCCAGATGACGATTTTTGCAACTTCCTGAGCTATCCCACCCTCTACAATGCGTTTTTTTGCAATTTCCCGAGCTATCCCACCCTCTAGATGGTGCCTTTTGCAATTTCCTGAGCTATCCCACCCTCTAGGACACGCTTTTTGCAATTTTCCGAGCTATCCCACCCTCTACAACGCGCTTTTTGCAACTTCCTGAGCTATCCCACCCTCAACAATGCGTTTTTTGCGATTTCCTGAGCTATCCCACCCTCTACAACGCGTTTTTTGCGATTTCCCGAGCTATCCCACCCTCTAGATGGTGCCATTTGCAACTTCCTGAGCTATCCCACCCTCTAGGACACGCTTTTTGCAATTTTCCGAGCTATCCCACCCTCTACAACGCGTTTTTTTGCGATTCCCTGAGCTATCCTACCCCTCTACAACGCGCTAATCACAATTTCCCGAGCTAACCCACCCTCTAGGTGGCGCGTTTTCCTGAGCTATCCCACCTTCCACACCGCATTATTTGCAAACTCTTGAGATCGACTGGCACACCATAAGTGGATTTTTGGATGGTGAAAGAGGTCGCCAAAATGCACGAGCTGTCCAAAACATAGAAAAAATGATGTTTTCGGGAGGAAGGTGTGGGTTTTTAGCTCAAAACCCATGATTGCGAAAATCTCAAAAAAATGGTATCTGGGAAAAAAAAACGCCAAGTGCATTTCCCCAGTAAACCGTCCATGAAAAGTACGATGTTCATCTGGAGGCTCGAAAATCAGCCAATCTGGGGAGGAAAAATGTGGGGCAACATCCGGGGAACATGTATAAAGACAACAAAATTTTCCGCGGCACGAAAAGCTTGAGCAACCACCTCTTATAATTTTTGTCCCAAAAAAAAGGGGGTACGTGGGCCCCCCTACTTATAGCCACGAAAAAAGAATTTTATTCCCTTATAGCCACGAAAAAAGAATTTTATTCCCCTATAGCCACGGGAAAAGAATTTTATTCCCTGACCAGCCTGGACAGCCTGAACCACCCAACTAGACAAGTCAACCAGTCCTGGTTGCACCAGACACTAAGTCCTGGCTTTAAGGTATCAACGGCAAGGGTCCTCTGAGTCGTGGTTTCAAGGGGGGTTTTCCCCTGTGAAGGGGCCCCTCAACAGTTTTCATAACACGGCATCGTAGGTCAAGAAACGGATAAGTGTGTGTTCCTTCTATTACAGTCTGAACTGCATTTTGCATCCCCTCCCTCTCCCTCGGATAAAATGCAAAGAACCAATTTTATGATCGGAGCAGCAAGCCTCACGATGTATGGGAACGACAGGGGTATCCTCCTCAGAACTCTCATGTGTGTCAGGTAGGAACATAGTTTTAGACTGATCTTGCGAGGGGTGGGCACCCTACGGAGAAGGTGGCTCTCCAGGAATAAAATTCTTTTTCCGTGGCTATAAGGGAATAAAATTCTTTATTCGTGGCTATAGGGGAATAATAAGCATTTATTGGGAAAAATAAATTCCCTCTGGTGGAAATGGCTGGAGGAGCGTGACGATAAATTTCGTTTATTTTTTGACAGGATTCCGTTGTGTTTGCACAGGCCGGACAAATAAACGAATTTATTTTTTCCGATCTCGGAATTTATTTTGCGCCGCCAGCTATTTTCAGTCGAAACAAATAAATGAAATTTATTGTCCCTAGGGAAATAAATTCGTTTATTTTTCCGACTGAAAATAGCTGGCGGCGCAAAATAAGGTCGTAGGCAGAGATCTGTAGGGGAGACCCCTCGCAAATTTTTTTTTCTCCCTGTGGTGAGTGAAATCGCGTGTTTTGAGCTCGTTTTGAGTCTAATTCATCTTTTCTGATCCATATCAAGAACTCGACCGCAGCACTTGTCAGCAGCGCTCATCCAACAGTCCTACCCAGCACGACAGCACCTGTGCAGTCCTTCATGCAAGCGCCCATGCAAGCAGCATCGTATGTTGTGAACTACAACGTCAACCTGCCGGGACTCCCCCAGTTGCAGCAGAACAACCAGGCACATTGATCTGTGACCCGTCACTTACTCCACTCCTACACAACGTTCTGCTACGCAATGTCTCAGACACACAACGTTCTGCCGCGCACATTTGCTACGCAACGTTCTGCTAAACACCAACGTAACTGCAAAGCAATATGCTCAACGTCTTACACAACGTTCTGCCGTGCACATTTGCTACGCAACGTTCTGCTAGACACCAACATAACTGCAAAGCAGTGTGGTTTTCTTTCCATCCTCGGGAATTTAGTTTTCCCAATAAAATCATTTATTCGGCAATAATTTCCGCCAATTTTGCCTCGGTGTCGGTTTTAGTCCCTCGGGAGGCCCTCGGGGGGGTTTGCAAACCCCCCCTCGGGCCTCCCTCGGGACTAAAACCGACACCTCGGCAAAATAAACGGAAATTATCTTGCCGAATAAATTTCTTTTTTCGTGGCTTAAGGGAATAAAATTCTTTCGTGGTGGCTATAAGGGAAAAAAAAAACGGCTGCAGTCAGTTCGTGGCTATAAGGGAAGAAAATTCTTTTCCGTGGCTATAAGGGAATATTGAAAATACCGGGTGGCTATAACATAATTTGCCCATATTAGTATCATGCGTGCTTGCGGCGAACGGCGGGGTTTCCGGGGGGATAATCTTGGGAGAGCGCGTGGTGCTTGCACCACTGAGGCCAGGTTATTTAACCGCGGATTTAGTGAAGGATTGTTCAGGAAACGGTCGTGAGCGAAACCCCGGGGGGTGGGTGTTGTCATCTCGTGACTGGGCGAGGATGGCTTCCAGCGCGGCCTGCTGCTTCGTGAGGGATGCGTCGGGGGGCACCCCCCGTTCGGGTCTCGTTGGAATCCCGGCTCCTTCCGGGGTAGCGGCGCCGGAGTTGGCGCTGCAGGGGGTGCTCTGGCCGGCGGGTGAACTCGCCTCGCGGGAGAAACAATCCAACTACAAAGTGGGTCTTTTTTGTTGAACGCTTGCGCCCGCCACTAAACCCAGATTTACCTGTGCTTCGTGGGCTACAGCACACTTACCTCCTTTGAGGTTGGAATATTGTTGCGATAGTGGGGGCCGTTGGGATTTCGCAACTGGCAGTCTCCCAAGCATTTCCTAAAAAAAAATTAGAAAAGCTGTATTAGTATCGGGCAATACCTCGTCGCCACCCGGCTGAAAGGCGGTAAACGACGCCAAGTATGGTGAAAGAGGTCGCCAAAATGCACGAGCTGTCCAAAATATGGCATTACACCGAGAAAAAATGATGTTTTCGGGAGGAAGGTGTGGGTTTTTAGCTCAAAACCCATGATTGCGAAAATCTCAAAAATGGTATCTGGGCAAAAAAAACGCTAAGTGCATTTCCCCAGTAAACCGTCCATGAAAAGTACGATGTTCATCTGGAGGCTCGAAAATCAGCCAATCTGGGGAGGAAAAATGTGGGGCAACATCCGGGGAACATGTATAAAGGCAACAAAGTTTTCCGCGGCACGAAAAGCTTGAGCAACCACCTCTTATAATTTTTGTCCCAAAAAAAAAGGGGGTACGTGGGCCCCCCTAGTATTTCCTTAAAAAAAATTAGAAAAGCTGTATTAGTATTGGGCAATACCTCGTCGCCATCCGGCTGAAAGGCGGTAAACGACGCCAAATCCCCCGCGCCTGACCCGACGGCGGACGCCCGTCGGGCGTTGTCGGCGGCGACGGTCTCCGCCGAGAAGCTCACCGAGGGTCGACGGCGGCCGGACGGTGCGCGCGCGGGGAGCACCCCCCTTTCGGGTCTCGTTGGAATCCCAGCTCGTTCCGAGCGCTCGCCGGGCGGGCTGCAGCCGGGGGCACCTGGTTCCGAAGCGCCAGCTCCGTGCAAAGCGAAGGACTCGGATCCCAAAGGAGCTGCATTCGAAGCAAAAGCGGGTGTCTGCTGTTCGGGTCTCGTTGAAGTACCGGCTTGTTCCGAGTGCTCGTCGGACGGGCTGCAGCCGACGGCGGCGGTTTCCGAAGCTCCAACCCCCCACTGCCGAGCGGACGGAGGCTGCGGAGCGAAGAAGTCCGATGCAGACGAAGCGGCACTTGAGGCAGAGGCATCGGTACTCGGCGACATTGTGCAGAGGGCAGAAGTTTCCGAGGCCCCAGCACCCGACTGCCCGTGCGAAGCGAAGGACTCGGGACCACAAGGCGCTGCACTTGACGCAGAGGCGGGAATCGTTTGCTCGGGTCTCGGGGAAACGCCGTGCTCACCCCCAATTGGGCTACGGCCGCGGTCGGCAGCAGTTTTCGAGGCCCCAGCGCCCCACTGCCGGGCGGCCGGAGGCTGCGGAGCGAAGGGCCCCGAGCGAGTAGAACCTCCACTTGAAGCAGAGGCGGGCGTGCCTGGATCGGGACTCGGTGAAATTCCAACCACTCTCTCCGATCGCTCACCTGGGGGGCTGCGCGTGCAAAGGGCAGAGGTTTCCGAAGCCCCAGCACCCCACTGCCGGGCTGGAGGCTGCAGAGCGAAGGACTCCGAGCGAGCAAAACCTGCACTCGAAGCAGAGACGGGCGTGTCTGGATCGGGAGTCGGTGAAATTACAACCACTCTCTCGGATCGCTCACCTAGGCGACTGCGCGTGCAAAGGGCAGAGGTTTCCGAAGCCCCAGCACCCCACTGCCGGGCCGGAGGCTGCAGAGCGAAGGACCCCGATCGAGCAGAACCTCCACTTTCAGCAGAGGCGGGTGTGCCTGGGCCAGGACTCGGTGAAATTCCAACCACTCTCTCCGATCGCCCGCCGGAGGCGCTGCGCGTGCAAAGGGCAGAGGCTCCCGCGGCCCCGGCGCCCCGCTGCCGCCGCCGCCCGCGGGCGGCGGCGCTCACCGTCATGAGCACAGCGCATGCTTTTTTTCGGCCGGTCCCGGCGTCGGGCAAGGCGCCGCCGCCGGCGCGCTGCCGCCGTCCCCGCGCGCTTCCCGGCTGCCAGGAGGCGAAGAGCGCGGCGCAAGCGAAGGGGACGGGCGGCGGTGTTTTCGGCAGGGCGGGTGCCGCCGAATTGACGGCGGGCGGGCTGCGCGCCGCGGCGGCAGCACGGTGAGCACGAGCAAGGGCGCAGAGGGACTGAGGAGGCACCGGGGCGACGCACAGTTGGCGGAGGACCCGGCGCAGGTGGCTGATGGTGGCCTGCAGCTGGATGTCGTCCCACTGCGCGGAGACCTCGGCGGCGGTCGGGTTGAAGGAGAACTTCGGCTTCCGGCTCTTCACTTCGGCGACCGCGATCTGCATCGTCGGCAGCAGGTCGTACCGAGTGTCCCGCCACGCCTGCGTCTCGCTCGAAGCGAAGCCGCCGCACCCCGATTCCGACCTACCGATACCGGCCTCCAACGGCTGCGCCGGGTCTCGCTGCCTGTTGCCGGCAGACTGGGGCGAAAACGGAGGGTCTTGCTGCTTGTTCCCGGCAAGCTGGGGGGAAAACGGCGAGTCTCGCTGCTTGTTGCTGGCAGGCGGGGGAGGCAACGGAGGGTCCGCTGGCAACCGGGCGCTGATCTGCCAGCGGAGGCGGGTTTGCTCGTACGAGAGGTCTGCGTCCCACTTCCGCCAGGCCCGGCGCCAGGCGGAGCGGCGGGCCGCGTAGAGGAGGGAAAGCGCCGTCATCTGGTCGCTGCGGGGGAAGGCGGCGTCGGAGGCGTCGCAGCGGGTCCGGTTGAAGGCTGCCTGCAGGCACTCCGCCTTCGCCCGGATGAGCCGGCGGACCAGGCGCTGCACGGTGTGCACGGCCGACACGAAGCGGTGGGCGGCGCGCTTGAACGTCGACACGCTGCGCACAGACTTCAGCAGCAGGTGCTTCACCAGGTCGGTGTCCGCGTGCGAGGTGCTGCTCTTCGAAAGCGCCTTCTTCACCGCCGCCGCCGGCCGGTGCTCCATCGTGGGCTACGCCGGGTCACGGCGGCACATTGCCCCCCGCTGCTTTCCCAAAGTGCTTCGCTTTCGGTCTTTCTTCTTTAGGACTGATGGGTACACACACTCACTCCAGAAGCTTGGACGATCCGAACGGGCCCAGACGGCTCAACCATTGACCCCAGTGAAGGAGCTACACGGCTCGCCCTTGTGCTCCGTGGCCGGTACTACTACTAAACACGTCGGCTTCAGCCACGAAGGCCTGGAAGGAACGCCGTATGTGCCACCCTGGTTTGTCCGCCACGCGGAGAAGGGACCAGGCCAGGTCGTGTCGTCTGCTACGTCGTCGACCTTTGAGCGGGCAACCCGAGCGTGACGACAACGCGGTACATCGTTTTCGAGTGGTTGGTATGTAAGGATGTTGAGGGCCGACGGTCATTCCCGCGACCGACTGGACAAGAGTCATTGCGTTCGGCAGTGAAGGTCCGATGACTTCAGTCACTACTACAACAGGCATAGGAGTGAGTGGCGTTGCTTGGTTGCACGGGGCAGCAGGACGCCTTGTCCAGGTGGGTAGCGTCACCTCCCCGATGCGAGCTGATTGCCGGTTGCATGCGGGCAAGTGCACCTTTGTACCACCGACACCCTCTGGGTGCTTCCAGGTTACGCTTAATCGGGGGTTTGAAACATGATGATTCATATCAAAAGCCCGCACGTACGCGGCGTTGACTGTGGCTGGTCTTTGATCAAACACACACGAAGCTCAAACTTCAGTCACTAGGAGTGGGTGGCATTGCTTGGTTGCGTCTCGACAAGCCAAAGGAAAAAGACAGGAAAAGAAACTCGGACGCGAAAAATCAAACATCCGGGGACGGCGCGCATGGCAATGCCACTCGAAGCCCGGAGAGAGACGGAAAGGTCGGCTCTTGCGTTGGAAAACAAGAAAGAAAAGGGTGGCTTTGTTTAAGCTACGAAAAAGAAAGGGTGGGTTGAGCTCACTTGTGCACGAAAGGGATGGAGTCGGTCTTGCTTTAGGGTACGTGAGACCTGCGAAGCTTCCATCGGTATTGGAGCAGCTACGCGGAACCGGTCGGCGATGATTCACCCGCCAGTCGTGAAGCCCAGCCGCGGAATGCCTTCTGTGAGTAGCACATCGTCGTCGGCCGAGCCACCGAGAGCGCGTACTTGGTCCCTCAGCAGCGCGGCTTCGAGCTTTTCTTGGACCAAGTCGTGGTTCAGACGCGCCTTGAGGTCCTCGTACGTCTGGATGACCGTCGCGTTGGAACTCACCAGCGACCTGTTAAGCTGCTTGATCTCCAGCAGCAGGCTCAGCAGGCTCTTCTTCTTCCCGACGGGGAGCCCTTCGACGATGCCGCGGACCCTGCGAATCAACTCACGGCGGCGGTGCGTCGGCGCCGCAGTCGGCTGGGCGGGATTGTGCGGCGGGTCTGCCGGCGGCGCCGGCGGGCTGGTGCTGGTTGAAACTGGGTCGGTGGACATCCTCGAGAGTAAGGCTTCATACCGCGCGTTGCCCGAGCACTGCATCAAGGAGGCGGTTGCCTCGGAGATCTCTTCGGTGAGCCGGTTCGTAGTCTCGCGCAGGATGTTGTTCCCCAGGACCACCGGGTTCACTGAGCCGGGCGGCTGCTTGACGCGGGTCAGCTTCTGCGGGTTGTGCACTTTCTCGGCGAGTTCCTGCAGGAGAGCGTGCAGGTGGGCGATGCTGGTGTCGCGCTCGACGAGGTACTTCTTGATGAGGGTGTCACGGAGCGACACGCGGTGCGTTTTTTCCTTCGAAAGCCGGTAGTTTTCGTGCTGCGTGGCGACCAGCGCCTCGGTCAGCGACTGGACCTTCTGCTTGAGCATCGAAACCCCCAGATCCGCCGGGGACGTTGCGTCGGCGCCCGGCGGCGCGCCGGCGCCGGAGGGGTTCTGCCCGTTGCCCGATCGCGGGTTCTTCGGGTCCTGCGCGTGGGCCTGCAGCAGGAGGCGGGTCGGCGGCGTCGACTTGCAGCGGCGTGCCCGCCGCTGTGTCATGAACGGGTGCCGCGGGATCTGCCCCAGCTCGCCCGCCGAGCCGGGGCCGGGCTTCCCCGAGCGCGCGGCCTGCCGGATGGTGGCCAGGTACTTGTTCTCGATCTCCAGCTGCGAGTTCCGCTTGTACAGCTTCCGGATGAGCTCTTCGGCGGTCCGCAGCTTTTCCTTCTCCGCGTCGTTCGCGGCTTGCGTCGACGGTTTGTCGTCTTTCTTTTGGCC
This sequence comes from Diplonema papillatum, assembly GCA_030068145.1. Lineage (NCBI taxonomy): Eukaryota > Euglenozoa > Diplonemea > Diplonemida > Diplonemidae > Diplonema > Diplonema papillatum. Next base: position 25,848 of record JAPJBO010000824.1, read on the forward strand.
GACGTACGTCGGTTCGAACGGCGGCGGCTTGGCGACGTTGAACTCGGTCGCGCCGTCCGCGGCGTGCGTCGTGTCCACGTACTTGAGGTAGTCGCCGAATATGAACTTCGACCGGTAGATGGCCTTGAGCTCGGTGGTGCTCTCCTGCAGCAGGTCCGACAGCTCGATTTTGTGCTCCGCCGCGATCACGCCCCGCGTGTCCAACTTGCTGTGCCGACTCTGCACGAACGTCTTCTTCGGGTTCGGAAACGGCAGGTTGCTGTTGCCCAAGTTGGAGCCCACTGAGCTCACCATCGTGCGCTTGCTTCGGGTTTGCTGCTTCTTTGCTTCCCCTGAGTCGCTGTGTTCCGATAGTATACTGCTTAAACAGCTCCGCTTTCAAGCGTTTGTGGTTTGAAGGCAAGGCTCGGTGTTTTAGGGTCTCGGGCTGACCATTGAGGCTGGGAGTCGGGACCGGGGTAGTGAAAGGGACGGGGTCGTTGTATCATTTGCACCCTTTAACCATGGCTAGCCAAGTTAGTGACAAACTAACTGTGACTGACAAACAAGCTAACTTTCAGGTTGAAAGTTCGCTTCAGATTGCGGGATTTAATGTCGCCGGGTCTTCGTCGAATCAAGGGGTTATTTTCGTAGTAAAGCAATTCCGTGTCACTTCCTCAAGGGGTTATTTTCGTAGTAAAGCAATTCCGTGTCACTTCCTCAAGGGGTTATTTTCGTAGTAAAGCAATTCCGTGTCACTTCCTCAAGGGGTTATTTTCGTAGTAAAGCAATTCCGTGTCACTTCCTCAAGGGGTTATTTTCGTAGTAAAGCAATTCCGTGTCACTTCCTCAAGGGGTTATTTTCGTAGTAAAGCAATTCCGTGTCACTTCCTCAAGGGGTTATTTTCGTAGTAAAGCAATTCCGTGTCACTTCCTCAAGGGGTTATTTTCGTAGTAAAGCAATTCCGTGTCACTTCCTCAAGGGGTTATTTTCGTAGTAAAGCAATTCCGTGTCACTTCCTCAAGGGGTTATTTTCGTAGTAAAGCAATTCCGTGTCACTTCCTCAAGGGGTTATTTTCGTAGTAAAGCAATTCCGTGTCACTTCCTCAAGGGGTTATTTTCGTAGTAAAGCAATTCCGTGTCACTTCCTCAAGGGGTTATTTTCGTAGTAAAGCAATTCCGTGTCACTTCCTCAAGGGGATATTTTCGTAGTAAAGCAATTCCGTGTCACTTCCTCACGTACTTCTACGCAGATCCTGTCGTAGGCGTGTAACGGCGGACCGCTCTGGCACGGTGCCGTGGGTACCGCCCGTGGTACCAAGGCGGGTGTTGTCGCTTCGCTTTTGGACTCCTTCTTCGACTTCGCACGGTCCAACGTCCTGGTCTGCCCTTGCTCGTCTTGCGCTGATTCCGGGTGAGTCCGGCTTGCAGGAGATCGTCGTCTTGCTGCGGGCCCTGGAGAAGTACGACAGCCCGCTGGGGACAGCGATCGGAGCCAGGGCCCTCAACCAACGGCCTGCTCGAGTACACCATCAAACTAAAGGGAGAACGCTTTGTCTGTGCGCACGTGTGCAATCACCTGCTCGAAGCTAGCTACCGCATAGCAAGCGCGCTTGTCACCGTGGAAATATGAAGTCGAGGGCAGCTCTATCGAAAGCAGAAAGTATTGTGGCTAAAAAGAGAAGGAAAAGAAGAAGCAGAACCGTGCTCACCCATCAGCATTTGCAGATTTGGATGCCATCTATTGCTTCGAATCGTGCTAGCACGTGTCGAGGCTACTTCTTGGCAGTGTTGCTAATTGAGGAATTTGCGGTATTTGCTGCCAGCCTTGCTCCCTCTCCAATTGAACCCTAATGTCCCCGTTACCTACAACAGCTACGGTAGACTCACACTACTACCGGATTGGCCGAAAGTCAATTTTACTTGGAGACAGAGAGAGGGTGTGTGTGTGGGGTGTGCAGGTTAACTCTACAAAACATAAGAAAGCTGAAGGAAAAAGCCAATGTGTTTACCTGCGCTGCCGTGTTCCGACAGCGGAAAAAGAACTTTGCAGGCATCGCACAGTTTCGACGGCAACCACACTACTGGAAGCATTCTGTCCAATGTCCTCCCCCGCACCGCCCGTTTTGGCGCACGCCTGCTGGAGGGTTGCCGGCACTGATGAACACTACACTATCAAGAGTCGCTGCCGAGCGCTAGCGCCCGGCACTGCAACACGTGGCGCAGCCGTCGGGTAGTAGTATCTGGAGCTAACCCCCCTCTCTTGCAATTTGCATCTGCCGGCCCGAGCATTTCTTGCAAAGCAGGTGAAACACTGCATGTTCAAAAACAAAGGAAACGCCAGATAGGCTGCAAACAAAAATAAAGGAACGTGCATCTAGGACTTATTCTATTTCTACTGTTGCCTCCCTGAACAATGGAAAGCCGCCATTCAGGAGGAGGAAGGAGGAGGAGGGGGAAAGGCCGTTTCGCCTTATCTAAGGCGCTCAAAAGTGCCACGACAGGAACATGTATAGTGCAAGCCAATACGAGCTCGTTCTAGGATTGGATGCCCCCAGGCATCCATGTCGCCAACCGGTATACACCGACGTCCCATCTGCTTCTCACAGAGGGTAAAGTGGTGCTCGGTCGTGGTGGTATCTGTCCCCTACTCATCCTCAGGACGAAGGACGAGCTCTTTGGTCAATGGATCTTGAATGAGAGCGACTGACGATTCCAAATCGTCTAAGTTGCGCGTGTTGCGTTGCACCCACTCTCTGCACCCACACTCCACGGCACGTGAGTGTCATGAAAACGAGTGCGGGGGGTTTCAGAAGTTGTTGAACCGCTTTGCCGGCAGCATCTCCCGCACTGTCAGCACGGAAGCGAGGCTCTGCTTCGCAGACCTCGGACTCGCTAGGCGGGCGGCCGGGTTGACCGAGTGCCCGGCCAGCGGAGGCCTCCTCACCGGTTTGGTCGCCGATTTTGCGGCCAACGGCGACACGTGCCTCACTGCAGCACCCGCCGCCGGCTCAAAGGTAGCCATGTTCTCGGAGGGCGACACCGCGTGGGCCGCTGGAACCGTGCGCACCATCGGAGACGACGCGACCGGGGTGTGGTAGTGGGCCATCTCCGGCGTGTCGCTCCGGTTGGGCAGCGGCGTCGAGTCAACCCGGGCGGCGCCTCGTCCGCGTGCTGCTCGGCGGTGTCCAGGTGGTATATGTCACGTACGAAGATCATTTGACCATCGGGTCGTTTCTACTTGCTGCAGTGTACGTGTATGCGCGTCTTGTGTTGCACCCACACTCCACGGCATGTGAGTGTCATGTAGCGTGCTGCATAAACCACGCGTGCTCGGCGGTGTCCAGGTGGTATATGATACACCTCACGTACGAAGATCATTGACCATCGGTTCGGTTCTGCTTACTTGTTTGCTGCAGCGTACCTACGCTGTGGCTCTTATCAGCGTGTTGCGTTGCACCCACACTCCACGGCATGTGAGTGTCATGTAGCGTGCTGCATGAGCCGGACGGAGGCGGATACGAGTGCGGGGGGTTTCAGAAGTTGTTGAACCGCTTTGCCGGCAGCATCTCCCGCACTGTCAGCACGGAAGCGAGGCTCTGCTTCGCAGACCTCGGACTCGCTAGGCGGGCGGCCGGGTTGACCGAGTGCCCGGCCAGCGGAGGCCTCCTCACCGGCTTGGTCGCCGATTTTGCGGCCAACGGCGACACGTGCCTCACTGCAGCACCCGCCGCCGGCCCGAAGGTAGCCATGTTCTCGGAGGGCGACACCGCGTGGGCCGCTGGAACCGTGCGCACCATCGGAGACGACGCGACCGGGGTGTGGTAGTGGGTCATCTCCGGCGTGTCGCTCCGGTTGGGCAGCGGCGTCGAGTCAACCCGGGCGGGGTCGTAGTGCAAAGCGGCGTGCAACGCCCGCGCCTCGTCCGCATGCTGGTCTGCGGTGTCGTTGCCGGGCGGCTGCTGGTGCTGCTGCCTCCCGTCGGACTGCGAGTCGTCGACGGAAGATGCGTCCAAAAAGCTGCCGCCACCACCGGCGGGGAACAAGCCCGGGGCGGCCCCTCCAGGTGTGCTGTTCATCACCTGCATGGCCTCCAGGTTCAGGGCGCAGACCCCCCGCATGAACGCGATTTTCAACCGTTCTTCCAGTGCCCCGCGGTGCTGGGCTTCGATGTCGAGGCGCCTTTGGAGCTCCTGGTTGGCTTCTCGCAGGGTTGTGACCTCGGATTCGTGGTCGTTGAGCAGGGCGGAGACCTCTACCTTCACCTGCGACTTCAGACGGTCTTCACGCGCGGTTGCCGCTTCGCGGATGGCGACTGAGCGCCAGCCGCCGAAGACGCTCCGCTTTAACCGCAGGTCGGTTGTTTTGTGGATCATCCGAGCGAGGCGGTGCTCGTGGAGCTGCTGCTTGGTCCACTGCCGCCACCGGGTGAGGAAGTTCCGCTTCACGACGAACCGGTGCGTGACAGACGACTCGAACGCGCGCCGCTGCAGCTCCGGGCTGGACTTCCAGACCGAGTGGGGGCCTCTGCTCGCGACTGCCAGGGCGAAGCAGTCGGCCCTGTGGGTGAGGGCGTCTGCGTTCTTCTCGTTGCGCTCGCGGTGCTGGTACCAGTACTGCCGGCACTCGTCGCGCTGCCGCAGGAGCTCCATCTTCTCGGCTTCGTACTTGTCTTGCATGTCGCGCACTTCCTGCCGGTGCCGGCCCTGCAGCCTCGCCCGTTCCTCCTTGACCGCCTCCATCACCATCCTCTTGAACTGCGCTGTCACCTCGTCCAAGTCATGGCTCAGATCAAGCAGGTCGCTCGACTCCATTTTTCTCCCCCCTTCTCCAGTCTGCAGCAGAACTCCCTAAAAATAGGTTTTTTGTGTTAACAATGCAATTGTTGTACTAAAGATTCGTAGTGCAGCATACTACATGAAACTTACCAAAGCAGGTGAGTTCCGCTAGTGCGCACAAACAAATTGCCGAATTGTGTCAACGTGAGGGGGGGTCAGGCTGCTAGTACTAGCAACCAAAAGCGTGCTTGGTCATTCTCGTTGTCTAGAGATGCTCGCGACTGCTAATGCGAAGCAGTCGGTCCTGTGGGTGAGGGCGTCTGCATTCTTTTCGTTGCGCGGTACCAGTACTGCCGGCACTCGTCATGCTTGCCGCAGGAGCTCCATCTTCTCGGCTTCGTACTTGTCCTGCATGTCGCGCACTTCCTGCCGGTGCCGGCCCTGCAGCCTCGTCCGTTCCTCCTTGACCGCCTCCACCATTCTCTTGAACTGCGCTGTCACCTCGTCCAAGTCATGGCTCAGATCAAGCAGGTCGCTCGACTCCATTTTTCTCCCCCCTTCTCCAGTCTGCAGCAGAACTCCCTAAAAATCGGGGTTTTGTGTTAAGAATGCAATTGTACTAAAAATAAGTAGTGCAGCGTACTACATGAAACTTACCAAAGCAGGTGAGTTCCGCTAGTGCGCACAAACAAATTGCCGAATTGTGTCAACGTGAGGGGGGGTCAGGCTGCTAGTACTAGCAACCTAAAGCGTGCTTGGTCATTCTCGTTGTCTAGAGATGCTCGCGACTGCTAATGCGAAGCAGTCGGCCCTGTGGGTGAGGGCATCTGAATGAAGTCAACAGAAGAAAGCGGTAAAGCAACCAACACCATGACGTTTCTCGAATTCTACGTTGGTTCTATGCTTTGCGAATGCAAACGCAGCCCAGTTGGAAAGCAGCTTGCTGCCGGTCCGAGTATCACGAGCTGTAACAGCACAAAGTCGCTTCTGTTTGGGGACACGGTTCCTGGCTGGGAATCAATAGAGCGTACGAAATCGCAATATCCATACAGACATGTAAACCGAACCGGTGAAATGATCTTCAGCGTGGTGTTCGTTCGCTCGCTGCTGCAAGCTTGCACGTTTGGAACACGTTCGAAAGTGCGGGAGGCGCGGCCAGCGTTTTTTTCGATGGAAAGCTTCGGCTTTCATTGAACGAAGGGGCCGTGCGCATGGCTTACTTAAAAATGGGGCAAAACCCCCCATTCCGGCCGGTCTGGTGGGGACTCGCCGGGGGAAAAGGAAGGGACACTACACGGATGCATTAAACGAGTTTGAGAGCCTTCCGGCCACCTATGTTGAGAAGAGGATGGGAAATCTTTTGAACGTGCGTCGTGAGGATCGATGATTGCAATTATGCTCCATGAAATGGAATTGCATTGGAAATGGAAATGCAAATGGAATGGCATTGAATGATGACAATGCCTAGTAGGCGCGAAGTCATTTCGAACGCCCGTCGTTGTTACCGATTGGCGGTGTGAGCCGGTCCGCCCCTATCTCTTGAAACTGCATCGAAGTGCCTGCCGCTGTTTATCACAGTGAATCACGGTCTACCACGGTCTATCAGGTCCATCCCTAGTCCCTAGAGCTGCATCGAATTGCCCGGTGCTGCATTATTCGGTCTATCACGGTCTGTCAAGAGGGGATGGACCGGCTCACTGTGGAATAGAGCTTGGGTGTCACGGCGGGCAGAATGCGGGGACGGTGAAGACTCCGTCCGGGAAAGAAGTGGCTTTCTTGACGTTGAAGTACGCGGCCGAGTCGTCGGCGGTGCCGCCGACGCCCGCGATGCCGAATCCTTGCTCGAAGACAGGCGTGCACGTCTCGCCGTCGGCCTGCGCGGCGTAGACAACTTGCTGGCCTTCGATCGTCCTCTTCCACCTGTGCACCGCGGTGCCCGCGATTTGCACGTCCGGAAGACGGTGAGGAAACGAGCTTCCCGGTCCGTAGCAGTAGTTCGGGAACGTCTGGTCGTTCGGGAACTTGAGGCAGTTCGTGTTGTTCGTCCACGCCCAGTGGCCCAGCCCGTTCAGCATCACAGACCCTGCGGTCACCCCGACCTGGGCCGCGCGCTGCGTGAAGTTCATCCCGCTGCTGTACACGTTGAAGTCGAACGCCTGCCCGACGACGCGGGGCGGGTACACGCCGCCGTGGCTCTGCGCCGAGAATGCTCCGGCGCAGCAGTCGAAGGCAACGGCCTGGGCCAGGAGAATCGACAGCATTGTGAGCGAACTTCTTTTTTTTTCTCTCCCCCCTTTTTATTTCTCCTTCAAGCGAGTGAATATACGGCGTTTTTTTAGAGTTAAAGTTCGCTTGAAATTCCGGGGTTTTAGGGTCTCCGTGTGACCGTTCATGAATGGGTTCTCTTAGAGCAAGAAAGGGCTGTGGTTACGGGTTGTATGTTTAGTGCACGCTTTCGTTATGGGTTATGGCTAGCCATTTCCGGGACTGTTTGTGACCGACACCAAGTACATTCCTTCGTGGAGTGTAGTCTTGGGCCCCCCACGTTCTACAAGTTGAGCATTGAGTTCTTTAAGGTGCAAGTGCCATCAAGGCAGGCGAGCACTGTTCACGGGCTAGCGTTACTTTATGACGTCGTCCGTCGGGAGAGTCAACGATGATGAGGATGTGGTCAAACTAGCCATTTCCAAGTCAAGTTCAATTCCCGCTCGCTTTCGCGGTGCGGACTTTCCGGGCCGGTTTGGCTGTTCCCGGGTCGACGATGGGGAAGAAGTTAGGCATTCCATTTCGTGATCGAGCGTAGAGTTGTTCACGGCCTGCCGCGATCGCTTCGATCTTCGTGGCTTCCCTGTCGGGGATGCGAGCTTCGAGGACTCCTGCAGGGGTCGCTTCCGCCTCCTTCTGGAAGGCGCGTCTTTGGGCTCGCCGGTTGGCGTGCGCGGAAGGGTTGTTTGTATGGGGATGATGTTCCCCGTTGATGACGTCTTGGGCGACGGTGATGATGACGGTGATGAAGGCGGGGAGGTTGAGCAGGGGTTGCCTTGTAGCCCGTACCGGTCTGTTGTCCGCGTTTATATGAGACGATGCCAAACCCCCCCCCTTTGCACTAATAAAAATCTTTTTGACGTCACCCCATACTGGCCCCGAACCCCCGTCTGTGTGGCCCAAAACGGGTCCCAAACGGTTTTTGACGGGCTGAGTCGAGGTAAAGGGGTCTCCGAAGGTCCACGAATGGGCCCAGGTGGGCCCAGGTGGGTCCCGGAGCGGGCACTCAGCGCGAGGGGGAGAGCCCCCCAAAATGGGGTCATTTTCGGGCCTCGCCACTACTCAAGCTAGTCAAACACTTTCTGACCTTCAGCGGGAAACCCAGACTTCAAAACGACAAGATCGGCTGTGTTCAGCCGTAGATAGCCACGTGCCCAGTCCAAACCGCTCACGATGCGTCGCCGGCTCGCCTCGTCGTCAAGGCTGTTGAAGGCTTCTGAAAGCCTACCAGAAAGGCGCTTCCAGATGTCAACGTTCTCCTCCTCTGTCATTAGGGCGAGAAAGAAACCGATCAGGTCCTCACCAGAGACCTTTTCGCAAAAGGTCCTGCTGGCTACGAGTCGTCTCTGCATGGACTGACCACGTCTCGTTTCCTCATGAAACGGCGACAACTTCTGCATTGCTCTCACCGATGACTCCACGAACTCCAGACCCGTGATCTTTGGCATTTTCCCCTCTCTTAGTTTCCGTTTTCCTGGGTCAACCTGTATTCTTAATTCGTATTGCTGGTAAAGCCGGATTCTAGGCAGGGTGCACCTGCTGCACCCACTCTATTTACAAGGTGTGCCTGCCCACCGCAGGCGCTGCAGGCGGGGTGGCCAAGTAGGGCTATCTGAGACCCCTGAGAACATTCTTCGGCTTCAAGAGGACCCGCTGGTGGCTATCTACAGCGGAACACAGCCGATCTTGTCGTTGTGTAGTCTGGGTTTCCCGCTGGAGGCCAGAAGGTGTTTGACTAGCTTGAGAAGTGGCGAGGCTTTGAAAATGACCCCATTTTGGGGGCACCCCCCCTCGCACTGAGTGCCCGCTCCGGGGCCCACCTGGGCCCACCTGGGCCTATTCGTGGGCCTTCAGAGACCCCTTTACCTCGACTCAGCCCGCCAAAAACCGTTTGGGAACCGTTTTGGGCCACACAAGTGGGGTTTCGGGGCCAGTATGGGGTGACATCAAAATTTTTTTTATTAGTGCAAAGGGGGGGGGGGGGGGGGGTTTGGCATCGTACCTATGTATTTTCTCGCAGTGTGTTGCTTGGATTTCGCGGCACTTGCGGTGCTTCACGTGGTGCGGGTTGTTTCCGTCCTAAAATAAGGTTTTTTTTGGGTAGATTTGCAGGGTAAAACTGTTCGTTGCTCGCCACAGTTAAGGCACGCTGGGCACACTGGGTACCCGTGGTTAGTGAGGTTATTCGTCTGATGGAGTCGTCGTTGCTGTGCGTTGTTTACAGTGCTTCTTTTTGCACCAGGGCTTATGGTGCCGTAGACTTTTGAAGAGTGGTTTCCCCACGGTTCGTCCGTCGCTGTGGCAGTAGGGACATCTCTCTCGTTTCTGGGTGGTGCTTCGCAGCGTTGTTTCTGCTTGTGACTTAGTTCTGGTTGGTTTCTTCTTGCAGTAACGTAGGTGCGTCCGTAATCCTTGTTGTTGTTGTTGCTTTTCTTGGGTTTGCGACGGGGTGGCAATACTGTACAAGTGTCAGATGTCGTCGGAATAGTTTGTATCTTCTGAGATCTCGGATCTTGCACGACAACATGCTATGCGCTTACCTCTTCACGCGTGATGTGTCATGCTTTCGCCTCTTCAGTTCGTCTTGATCGTTGCGTTCGGGCGCGCGTTTGGCGCTTCTCTCGTTGCGCGTCGATAGCTGCTTCTTTTGTCGCTTGGGTGATGGCCGTGTTTCGCAGTGATTTCGTAGGAAATCACTACGAAAGAGGCTCTGTTGATGTGGCTAAACCTCGTTCCTGATTGCACGGAGGGTGCGCGATCAGGCACACACCACTTATAACCAGGATTCTACGTCAGGGTTCAATGAAGTTATTCCGAGCTCACGCCCATTTAAAGTTTGAGAAGAGGTCGAGGAAGCGATTTCTCCAATGCCTCCAAGTATTCGCTTTACGGCGTAACTCCTGTTTTGGTTCTAGCTATCCTGAGGGATACTTCGGAGTGAACCAGCTACTGAGGGTTCGATGGGTCTTTCGCCCCTATACCCAGCTTTGACGAGCGATTGGCCCGTCAACACCGCAACGGACCTCCACCAGGGTTTTCCCCGGCTTCGTCCTATCCAGGCATAGTTCACCATGTTTCGGGTCCCAACAAGTGTACTTAACCTCAAATCCCTTTCCAGTAAATCAGGATCGGGCTGTGCTGCGTCCTCAAGGATTGGCACATCTCCCTTTCAAGCGTTATTTGTGGATTAGAAGGTCGGTATTTTAAAGTCTCCGGTTGACCGTAGAGGCTTGGGTATGGCGGGGGGTTGAGAAAAGTAAAAGAGTGCGACTCGTTTCGGGTGTTGTGTCACTCCGTTGTGAAACCTTGTGAAGTCCCCTAACGCGTTTAGAGGGTGCTTGGGTTTCAGTGCGGCGGTCACAACAGTGCCCCAGCAAAGGGCCGAGCTGTCGCCATCACTCTCCAATCACCCTTTCAAGCACATTCTCGTAAACACAGGAACTTCGCCCTCTTTCGCCTCCTTTGGCCACCTATCCGGGGGGAGTCCTTTCAGCGCACAGAAAGGAAACCAGAAAACAAGATCGCTACCTGGGTGAGTGGTGAGTGGATGTAGCACCCCCCCCTTCCGCGCAGAAACGCCGAAGAGGGGGCGCCGAACCTGTGTCAGACCGGAGTGCAAAGACCGCCTTCGGGGCGGCCTTCACGACGAAGGAAGAGGAAAAGGGGTGGAGGGTTGGTGGGGGCGGTGGTGCTTCCATACTTTTCGCCTCAAAAAGGCAAAAGGTAAGTTTTAGGAGGAATTGCAAAAAATAGCGCTTCGGTTTATTTGCGGCGCTACCGACTATCAAACTCGAACCCCCCTTCCCTTCCGCTCAGAAGCGAGCTACTCGAAAGGTTGCCGAAATTGTATGGACTGCGGTTGATCTCTTTCGGAGTCCAGGTGTGGCCTAGAAAGAGTTGTAAGTCCTGGCATCCGCTCACGAATGCCCTGCGGTTGCGTCTCACGGCACCGACCTTAGGGTTGTTGTGATGTTGCAGTGTCTCCTGGCAGACAGAGGTAGCAGCGCAGGGTCAACTCCCTCCGAGAGCGCGACTCTCGTTCTTCAACACGGCTTCGACTGCATTCTGCCATGTGGTTGCGTCATTGCATCTAGTTGAGAGTTCCCTGCAGTGTCTCCTGGCAGACACAGGTAGCGCAGCTAACAGCGTGGCGCACCCGGTGTGCCCGCAGTGGAAAGAGTGGGAAGCCGTGCTGGAGGACCACGAGGACTTCCAGAACGAGCTCGCCGGGGCTTTGCCATACGCGTACCACCTCCACGCCAACTGCTACCGGGTGTCGGTGCTCACGGCTATCCAGTGCACGGCGAGGCTCTGCAGCGCAATGACACGGTTCATGCGGTGGAGGTGCTGCGAGTGCACGGCGCGCCTCTTCTCTTCTTTGAACAAAACTTGGCGGTCCGACGCCCGCGTCTGCCTTGGGCACTGCCGCTCGCGCGTGCTGAGCTCGTCGCTCTGCGCGCGGCGGCCGCGTCTGTTGAGGAGCCTATACCGCTTCTTCTTCTCGGCCAAGCCTTCTTCGAACCGCTGCTGCTGCCGGGTGGTCGCTGCTTCGACGTTGGCCCGCACCAAGCAGAGCTTCACGCGCTGTTTTTCGCCGGCGGCGAGCTGCTGGCAGCGCAAGGTCAACTCCCTCCGAGAGCGCGACTCCTCGATCCGACTCTACTTCTTCAACACGGCTTCGACTGCGTTTTGCCATGCGGTTGCGTCTCTTGGCATCTAGTTGAGAGTTCTCCGCAGTGTCTCCTGGCAGACAGAAGTAGCGCATCTACACAGTGCTAACGGCGAGGTTTTGCAGCGCAATGACACGGTTCATGCGGTGGAGGTGCTGCGAGTGCACGGCGCGCCTCTTCTCCTCTTTGTACAAAACTTGGCGGTCCGACGCCCGCGTTTGCCTTGAGCACTGCCGCTCGCTGCTGAGCTCGTCGTCCGCTCTGCGCGCGGCGGCCGCGTCCCGCCGGCGGTCGTTGAGGAGCCTATACCGCTTCTTCTTCTCGGCCAAGCCTTCTTCGAACCGCTGCTGCTGCCGGGTGGTCGCTGCTTCGACGTTGGCCCGCACCAAGCAGAGCTTCACGCGCTGTTTTTCGCCGGCGGCGAGCTGCTGGCAGCGCAAGGTCAACTCCCTCCGAGAGCGCGACTCCTCGATCCGACTCTACTTCTTCAACACGGCTTCGACTGCGTTTTGCCATGCGGTTGCGTCTCACGGCATCTACTTGAGAGTTCCCTGCAGTGTCGGTAGCGCAGCTACACAGTGCTCACGGCGAGGTTTTGCAGCGCAATGACACGGTTCATGCGGTGGAGGTGCTGCGAGTGCACGGCGCGCCTCTTCTCCTCTTTGTACAAAACTTGGCGGTCCGACGCCCGCGTTTGCCTTGAGCACTGCCGCTCGCTGCTGAGCTCGTCGTCCGCTCTGCGCGCGGCGGCCACGTCCCGCCGGCGGTCGTTGAGGAGCCTATACCGCTTCTTCTTCTCGGCCAAGCCTTCTTCGAACCGCTGCTGCTGCTGGGTGGTCGCTGCCTCGACGTTGGCCCGCACCAAGCAGAGCTTCACGCGCTGTTTTTCGCCGGCGGCGAGCTGCTGGCAGCGCAAGGTCAACTCCCTCCGAGAACGCGACTCCTCGATCCGACTCTCCTTCTTCAACACGGCTTCGACTGCGTTTTGCCATGCGGTTGCGTCTCGGTAGCTCTTCCGCTCTACAGCATCAGCCGTGGGTGTTCTGTCACCAGAGCTGCCGTAGCCGACGGAGCTGCCTCTGCGGATGTGCTCGTTTCGATGAACCGGGGAGTTGGTGGGTCCCTCGTGCCGTCCGGAGGCGAGTGCCTGCTCCTTCCGGCGGGCCTCCGCTTCGAGAAGGGAGGCCATGGCCTGCCGCTGGCGGAGGAGCGCTTCTTCGTGCTTGTCGCGGGCGCGCTCGATCTTGGCCAGGAGCTTCTCCTGCCGGCAGTGCTCGGCGGCGTCCTGCTTCCGCTCGCTGACGACGACGCGGCCCCGGCGCTCGTCCTGCTCGTCCTCGATGCGCCGCAACGACAACCGGGCAGTGGTAGACCACTTCTCTGCTTGAGACATGCGTCGCCCCTATATGGTAGTGTTTGACATCATTTCGGAGGGTCAAAAAAATTTAGTAGGCTTCCTTCAAGGTAAAATTGCCTCCGCTACATCATCTCTCGTCTGCTAGCGTTATTTGTGGATTAGACGGTCGGTATTTTAAAGTCTTCGGTTGACCGTAGAGGCGTGGGTAGGGAGGAGGGTTGAAAGAGTTGAAAACACTGAGAACGTGCAGCTCGTTTCGGGCCTGCTCCCTCCGGCGGGCCTCGGAGGCCATATATGGCCTGCCGCTGGCGGAAGAGCGCTTCTTCGTGCTTGTCCATGGGGCGCTTGATCTTGGCCAGGAGATTCTCCTGCCGGCAGTGCTCGGCGGCGTCTTGCTTCCGCTCGCTGACGACGACGCGGCCCCGGCGCTCGTCCTGCTCGTCCTCGATGCGCCGGAACGACAACCGGGCAGTGGTAGACCACTTCTCTGCTTGAGACATGCGTCGCACCTGTATGGTAGTGTTTGACATCATTTCGGAGGGTCAAAAAAAATTAGTAGGCTTCCTTCAAGGTAAACTTGCCTCCGCTACATCATCTCTCGTCTTCTAGCGTTATTTGTGGATTAGACGGTCGGTATTTTAGAGTCTTCGGTTGACCGTAGAGGCGTGGGTAGGGAGGAGGGTTGAAAGAGTTGAAAACACTGAGAGCGTGCAGCTCGTTTCGGGCCTGCTCCCTCCGGCGGGCCTCGGAGGCCATTGGCCTGCCGCTGGCGGAGGAGCGCTTCTTCGTGCTTATCCCGGGCGCGCTCGATCTTGGTCAGGAGCTTCCTGCCGGCAGTGCTCGGCGGCGTCTTGCTTCCGCTCGCTGACGACGACGCGGCCCCGGCGCTCGTCCTGCTCGTCCTCGATGCGCTGGAACGACAACGGGGCAGCGGCAGACCACTGTAGGCAGACCACCCGAAGGCCGGATATTTCCTTAGCGGGAGCACTGCGCGCCTAGCACAACTCGCCTGATTTGGTAGGTTGCATGTCGTATGCTGCCAACGTTAACATAAGGAAAAGCAGACTTTCCCGGTACCTGTTGCGCATTGTTAGCAGGAAAAGCAGACTTTCCCGGTACCTGTTGCGCTTTGTTAGCAGGAAAAGCAGACTTTCCCGGTACCTGTTGCGCTTTGTTAGCAGGAAAAGCAGACTTTCCCGGTACCTGTTGCGCATTATTAGCAGGAAAAGCAGACTTTCCCGGTACCTGTTGCGCTTTGTTAGCAGGAAAAGCAGACTTTCCCGGTACCTGTTGCGCATTGTTAGCAGGAAAAGCAGACTTTCCCGGTACCTGTTGCGCTTTGTTAGCAGGAAAAGCAGACTTTCCCGGTACCTGTTGCGCATTGTTAGCAGGAAAAGCAGAGCGCGTTGTTAACACAAGAAGAAGCACAAGAAGAAGCAGTGTTTCCCAGCACCTAATACGCATTGGCGACGCAAGGAAAAGCAGAGTTTCCCGGAACACGTTGCGCATCGTAAACACAAATAAAAGCAGAGTTCACCAGTACCTGTTGCTCCTCGCGGATGCCACGGACGCGCTGCAGGGCCTGATTCTGCCGCCTGCGCAAGCTCTTCGCGACGGCCGAGGCCCGGGCTGCGTCGGAGCCGCGGCCGTGGTCGAGGATCGAGTCGCGGCGCTCTGCTTCGCGGCGGCGGGCAAGCGCCAGACGGTCTTCGATCTCCTTGATCTGGTGCAGCATCCACGCCTTGTTGTGCAGCAGCACCTGCTGCTCGGAGAACGAGCCGCAGTCGTCGAGCTCGCTCCGCGTCGGAACGTGGGCCTGCAGAACCTTCAGCCTGCGCACCAACCCTCTTTCCGCCGCCGGACCCCCCACCTCCTCCACGATCTCAAACCGCACGCGGTCGCACCTTCCTTGCTCTACGCTCTCGGTGCTCTCGTTTACTGTTTGTCCGCTCACTTCATTCCGAGTCTGTGCTGTCTCGCGCAGTCCTGTCTCATCAGGGGGCTTGATGTCCACAGGGTTCCCGTGCCCTGGTCCGAGTGTGGGAGACGTGGCTGGGTTGGTGTGGTTGGTGTGGTTGGCCTGGTTTCGGGGTTGGAGGTCGGGGGTGCCTTGGCCTTCGCCCGGGAGGCAAGCGGCGGCGCAGCGCGCCATGCTCCGCAGCGGGCGAACGGCGCGGCGCGTGACGCCGAGGGGCAGGCACTGCCGCACGGTGGCGCCGCCGGCGCAGGCGACCACGAGCAGCTTGCCGCCCTCCCGCACCGACACCGCACGCACCCGCTGCAGCCCCCGCTGCAGCCGCGCCGCGCCGCCGCCGCTGCCGCCGCCGGCCGCCGGCTTGCCGGCGGCCGTGTTCTTCATGTACAGGCCCAGGGGCTGCGTTTCGACGGGGCCGCGGTGCTTCTCGCCCCGGCCGCTGCCGTCTTTGTTGCTGTCGTTTTCTGCGCCGCTGCCGGTATTGTCGTCGTCGCTGCGACTGGCGCCGTCGTTGTTGTTGTTGTGGTTGCTGCGGTTGCTGTTGTTGATGCCGCTGCTGTTGGTGTTGTTGCTGTTGCTGCCGTCGTTGTTCTTGTTACGGTTGCTGCGGTTGCTGTTGTTGATGCCGCTGCTGTTGGTGTTGTTGCTGTTGCTGCCGTCGTTGTTCTTGTTACGGTTGCTGCGGTTGCTGTTGATGCTGTTGATGCTGTTGTTGCTGGTGCTGTTGACGTTGCTGCTGTTGAGGTCACCGCATGCACCCTTGGCGCTGTCGTTGGCCGTGCCGCTGGCTATTCCGCCGGAATCTGGCAGCTCGCCTCTCGGCGACCCACCGGCTTCTTCGTCGGAGACGTCTATCCCGCACGAAGGCGCCCCGGGGCGTGACTCGCCACGATCCACGGACACCGGAGGCTTGCTCGCACCCCGTTCCCCCGATTCATCCCGGCGCAAGCCCGCCATCTGGGTCGAGGCCAAGGGCAGCAGCACGAAGACAAGGGGTCCGACCTTCAACCGGCGCGGGTCGCCCGCCGCCCCCGCGCGCTCGGGATCCGCGAGGCCAAGGTCCGGCGCGTGGGTGCAGCTGAGGTGCGCGACGGCCTGGCTCGGGGTCAGCCACGCGGACAGGGCGGAGGGCGCCAGGTCCGCCGGCAGGATCGGTGCCAGCTGCAGCGGCTGCCGCTGCGCGGCCGGCGCCGTGCCCGGCTTCCGGGCGCAGCGCGGCGACCGCGGCTTCCGGACCGCCACGAAGCGCCGCTCGAGGCCGCCCCCAGGCTTCCCGGGGCCGGGCGCGGTAGTCCCGTCGGTCGGGCCGCCGCCTTCGCCGTCGCGCGGACTGCCGCGCGTGCCTTCCTCGCTGCTCCCGTTTTTGCCGCTGCTCTCGTCGCGTGTACTGTCGTGCTTGCTCTTTTCGTTGCTCTTCTCGATCGAGCCGTCGTGCCTGCCTTTGCCGTGGCCCTTGTCGCTTGGACTGCCGTGCTTGCCCTTTTCGTTGCTTTTCTCGCTCAAACTGTCCTTCCCACCTTCGTTGTCGCTCGCATCGCTTGGACTGTCGTGCTTGCCTCGGTGTTCGCCGTCTGCACCATCACGTTCCGCTGCTGACGCAAAGTCGTTGGCTGGCTGTTGCTCCCGTTCGTCGCTGGCTACGGGGGATCCTGTTCGCTCAGCTCGTCGACTCGCCGGGTGACTGTTCTCATTCGCAATGCTCCCCCGGTGTTTCTCGTCGTGGGGGCTCTTCACTCCGTCGTCGCTGTCTACATCCTCTCGTTCCCGTGAAGCAAAGTCATTGCCGGACGGATGATCCCGTCCACCGCTGACTGAAGCAGGTTCTGCATGTTCAGCTCGTCGACTCGCCGGGTGGCTGTCCTCATTCGCACTGCTCCCCCGATTTTCGTCGTGAGAACTCTCCTCCCCGTCGTCACCCGGGTCTCCATCCTCTTTTTCCCCCGACGCAAGCTCATTGCCGGGCGGTTGCCCCCGTCGGTCGCCGACTAGGGGGGGTTCCGCCTGTCGTCGACTTGCCGGGTGGCTGTTCTCATTCGCATTGCCCCCCCGGTGTTCCTCGTGGGTGCTCTTCACCCCGCTCTCATCGCCGTCTGCATCCTCTCTTTCCCCCGACGCAAGGTTGCTGGGCGGATGCTGCTGGTCGGTGCTGGCTTGTTCTCCGGTGCTTTGATTGCCCGCTCCGTTCGCCTTCTCCTCTTTTCGCGCCGCTTTGCGTGCAATTCGGCCCCGTTGGATGGCTTGAATCCGCGTCGCCGCCGCTTGCTCGTCGGCAGTGGGTTCGGAGCGATTGCCTTGTTCCGACGTAGGATGATCCGCCGCGCCTGGACCTTCGATCCCGCCTCCGTGAGCACTCGTGCGTTGTCCCCCTGCTTGCGTCGTGTCGACAGTGGGCTGGCCTGGCGGTGGCTTTGCCGCTCTGCGGGTTGCCTTGCGCACGATCCGGCCCCGCTGCACCGCTTGAATTCGAGTGGCCGCGTCGCACTCTCTCTTCGCCGCGGGTGCGAGCGAACCAGTGCCGTCCCCGTGCATCGCACAACACGGGCCCCAGCAGAGCCCAGCTGACCGCTTCCTCTTTTTCTTTTTTTCTTTTTACACCTGTAGTATAGTATTATACCAGGGCCCGAGCTTGACCTGGCGAGTTTTTGGCCAAACTCGGTCAAAGTCGCAGTGGTAGTCTAAAACTAGCACGCAACGTTACCAGTAACGCCTCCCACAGCAGCTGGCAGTAGCTGGGAACCCCAGCTGCACACGCTGCTCTGTTCACTGTGCATCAACCCGTCTCAGATCGCACAGCGCCCTGTCACAGTGCTTCATGCAGAAGTGTGGCTTCGGAGCGCCGGTTCTGCCTGCCGAGGCTGGCCAGATCCGAAAAATGAGGTTGAAAAATTCTTGTCGACCAAAATTTAGAGTTCCAAGCAAGATTGTTTTGACTGGTTACGATACTGGGTCACAAAGAGGAAGCAAAAGACGCACACCAAATGTGACATAAATCTGCTAAAACACCAGATTGGGAACCAAATTTGCAGCACCAACTTGTGTTGTCTTACTGGCTTGTTGAGGGGCTGCTCTTGCTATCGATCTCCAGTGCTGCACAGCATTGCGACAAGCAAAGTATTCCTCCAGCAACGCGTAGTGCAGCCTCCTTGCTACAAAGAGTGTGCATCTTCACTAGTTGCTTCGGCCCCTATCATCCATACCAGTTTAAGTTTTTCAAATAAATTTGCAAAAGGAGTCAAAGTTGTCAGCCAGACCCAACGGGGGCTGAGAGGGTCCTCCCTCCAGCTCCCAGGCCGAGGTTGCTGGACCCAGTTCCCCCCCCCAAAAAGAACTCTCCAAAAACTCAGAATCATAGTTTTTTTTTGCTGGCCGAGTTTACATGCACAAGCTCGGCCACTGGTATAGGTACCAGGGAAAGCCTGCTACACGGGAGCCAAGGTTCACGTGTTCGGCGGTACTGCAGAGCCACGGGCCTACGGGTCAAGTGGCTACCGGTTTCCCAAACTAAAACATCAAGGCTTGGTGCACCTTGGGGCTTGGCGCTCGCGCTGAACACAAGCTCGTCGAGACGAGGGCAGAGCGGACGGGGTTGTGGCGCTGTACTGCCTCCGACTCAAGCTTTGCAAGATGTGGTTGACCGTCACGTTCCTGGACCAGGAGCGGCCTTTTTATTTTTCTTGGTAAAAGTTCGCTTGATAATCCGGAGAAGTCGGAGGTGTGCGTTCTTCGTAGTCGTAGAGAATCCTACCGCAGGGAATTGACTCTATAGACCACTTGAGCATTGGGGGCAAGCAAGTGCGAGCGCCATGAAGACAAAGACACGCGCTGCTCAAGGGCTGGTGTTACGTCGTCTGTCGGAAGAGTCAACGCTGATGGAGGATTAGCCGCACGCTGTGCCGCATATGGGGCTTATGAACGTGGCGGGTGCTTTCGTATAAGGCTGCTAAAACTTGGTCCCAACATGGTCCCTCTCCTGCTCTCTCCTTCTCTCTCGAAATTGTCGGCGCGGTAGCGATGACAGCGAGAACACATATAGGTCGAGTCCCTGGGTCTGCTAAGGCGTGTCAACCACACCCTTTGACTTGTTTTATGCGTTCTCTCTATCTGCAGGTCTCACTGCACGCTTCCACTTATGTTTCGGCCTTCAATTCCCCGTTGATGTTCGCTGCTGAGTTGCAGGGATCGAAGGAAAGCCAAAAGCAATCATGTCCGTGACACATTTGGCGAGTGTAAAACTGGGCGGCAGTAAGACTTGGACTGAACGGGAGATGACCTCTTAGAAAAGAGGCCACAGGCCGACGACGATACGAGCGGGGAGATGGACATACCGCAAGGCAACAGAACATTCTGGTTATGAACTACGCTGGAAACGAAGTGTTTACTTGTGTCCAGAGCCGGGGGCCCTCTGGCAGCTGCCAGCTTCTTCTTTTTCTTGCTTTTAACGAACGGTCTAAACGGCGTGTCGTCCGGCATGGCCAGGGCGCTCTAAGCAGGGCCGCGGGGTGGCCAGTGACTGCAGGCGCTGCCTGATCGGGGTGTACTCTCGTGCCATGAGGGCGCGCAGGATAGCTGCAGTTGGTGGGTGCGGGCCTTCGAGGAGCACACACAGGGAAGTGGCGGTAGTCTTTCTTAGATTTGCCCATTCGGTGCCTCAAAATGTGTCACTTGCAGGATTCGTTTTTTTGTGTTTCCGACGATCCCGAATGGACGTACATATTGGTGTCTTTCGACCTTTTGTATGCTTGTGAAGTTCAGCTTAAAAGTAGTAGTAGTTTTTCCTTTTTTTTTTTGAACCCGAAAAAGTCGCATGCAGGACTCGAACTCACGACCTTCGGACCTTCCTCTGTATTGTGACTGTGACATCCACATTTGGACGGTGGACCTAGTAGTGGCCTAAGGGGAGCTCTCAGGCTTCCTCGAGGCAAGGCAGGGGCCAGATTCCGCAGTTCCGCTTCCGGAGCAGGTCCCAGTCCCAGCCGGTCCATCGACCCTTCAAACCGCAAGGAGAAGCAACAGAACTTGTTGTGGCTATGAAAGGCGCTGGAAACGCAAGCCGGGGAGGCCCTGTGACACACAGCTGCTACTTCTTCTTTTTCTTGCTTTTGACGAACGGTCTAAACGGCGTGTCGTCCGGCATGGAGAGGGGGTCGCCCGCGAAGCAGGGCCGCGGGGCGGCCATTGACTGCGGGCACTGCCGTATCGGGGTGTACTCCCGCGCCATGAGGGCGCGGCCGTACACTTCGAAGCACGACAGCTGCAGCTGGTGGGTGCCGACCGTGTTCGGGCCCTCGAGCAGCACGCGGAAGTACCGGTAGTAGTGGCCCAGGGGAAGCTCGCGGGCCTCCTCGAGGCACGGCAGGGGCCAGTACCCGCAGAGGTTGTTTTTCGGGAACGTTTTGTCGCCGGAGCAGGTCCCAGTGCAGCCGGTCCATCGACCCTTCAAACCGCAAGGAGAAGCCACAGAACTTGTTGTGGCTATGAAAGGCGCTGGAAACTCAAGCTGCTACTTCTTCTTTTTCTTGCTTTTGACGAACGGTCTAAACGGCGTGTCGTCCGGCATGGAGAGGGGATCGCCCGCGAAGCAGGGCCGCGGGGCGGCCATTGACTGCGGGCACTGCCGTATCGGGGTGTACTCCCGCGCCATGAGGGCGCGGCCGTACACTTCGAAGCACGACAGCTGCAGCTGGTGGGTGCCGACCGTGTTCGGGCCCTCGAGCAGCACGCGGAAGTACCGGTAGTAGTGGCCCAGGGGAAGCTCGCGGGCCTCCTCGAGGCACGGCAGGGGCCAGTACCCGCAGAGGTTGTTTTTCGGGAACGTTTTGTCGCCGACGTGCCGGCGGAGCAGGTCCCAGTGCAGCCGGTCCATCGACCCTTCAAACCGCAAGGAGAAGCCACAGAACTTGTTGTGGCTATGAAAGGCGCTGGAAACTCAAGCTGCTACTTCTTCTTTTTCTTGCTTTTGACGAACGGTCTAAACGGCGTGTCGTCCGGCATGGAGAGGGGGTCGCCCGCGAAGCAGGGCCGCGGGGCGGCCATTGACTGCGGGCACTGCCGTATCGGGGTGTACTCCCGCGCCATGAGGGCGCGGCCGTACACTTCGAAGCACGACAGCTGCAGCTGGTGGGTGCCGACCGTGTTCGGGCCCTCGAGCAGCACGCGGAAGTACCGGTAGTAGTGGCCCAGGGGAAGTTTGCGGGCCTCCTCGAGGCACGGCAGGGGCCAGTACCCGCAGAGGTTGTTTTTCGAGAACGTTTTGTCGCCGACGTGCCGGCGGAGCAGGTCCCAGTGCAGCCGGTCCATCGACCCTTCGAACCGCCAGGACAACGGGAAGGTCCCGACGGCTATCGGGCTCGTGGAGGCGAACGAGTACGCCTGGGGGATCACGAAGACAGCGCCGAAGTCGAGCATAACCCACTGGCCAGGGCGGTCCTGGGTGCAGAAGTAAGGCACCACGCCGCCGTCGTCGGGGGCGAACCTGTCGACGATGGCCGAAACGCGGCTGGCAGCGCCGACCGAGGATGACACGACGCAGGCGATGGCCTTCGACAGATGCGCGTTCCCAGGCACCCCGGTGCCTGTGGACGCGCGCGAGACGAAGTGGACGACGCCCATGGGCTGTTCGAGGCGCCGCGGCCCGGCGGCCTGCGAGGGGGCGCGGCGGGTCCTCTTTTTCTTCTCGAACCCGAGGGCCGCGGCCAGCCGGTCCGGCGCCACCTTCCAGCCGATGGTCTTCTCGTTGAAGGCACCCGTGACCAGAGCGGCACCCTTGTCGACGGCTTCCCCGCCGTCCTCCGCGCACCACTGGCAGAGCGCGCTGTCCCAGCAGCCGCGGCCTTCGCCGGGTGCTGCGGCGTACACGTCGGCGGGGGGTACGAACGGGTCATCGCCGACGGCCGGGATTCCTGTGCAGGGATCACCGCGGCGCAGCCACGCGGGGGTGCGCCGAAGAGAGTTCTTCACGGGCCACGTGGCGCGCGCGGCGGCGCCGTCGAAGCCGCCGCAGGTGTCGGGCCCCGGCTCCCGGTCGGACGGCAGCCCGCACCGCCGGCAGCACGCGCCGGGGGGCGACTCGGAAGCAGCGGCGGGGGTCCGCGGCGGTCCCGCGCAGCTCTCGGCGGCGACCGCCTGAGCCGTCGATGGCCGCCGCCCCGCTGGGGGCTCGATGTCGGTTGTTTCTGCTGCCGTTGTTGTTGTTGTTGTTGTTGGGGGGGAGGGGTCGCCCGGGGGTTCTCCGCCGTTGGTTGCGTCCGGGTGCGGAAGGTCGAGGACGAGGAGGCACGGGGCGCGCAGGCCCATGAGGTGGGAGTGGAGCTCTTCGAGGCCGTACGAGGCGCTTTGCTTGTCGAGCGACGACGTGTTCCTGCTCCGGAAGCTGTCCTTGTCGACGACGAGATCGAACCGGTTCGCCCCGTGCTGGAACGCCCGGACAACCGCGCCGTAGAACGTCCTGCACTCGTCGATCCTCGACACGACGCGCCGGCCATCGGCCCGCGCCAGCACGCTGAGCCCCAGGTCGTCTGCCCCGACCGGCTCCGCCTGCGGGATGGCGATCGTCGTCTCGAAAGAGCCACCCTTCGAACCCCCCCGGGCAGGCTTGCACCCGCGGTCGACGAGTTGCGCCGCCGCCGACTTGTGCCCGACGGTGATCAGCACCTCCGGAGCTTCGCTCCCGTCGCTGAGCCCCGCCTGCTTGTGGAAGCACGCGCTGCCGAGCAGAAACGATGCGAGCTGTCCAGGCCCGTGGATGGCCTGCAGCTGCTCGGCCCGCTCGGTCGCCCGGCGGCGCTGCGTGGACACCCGTTTGTGCTTCAGCGCCTGGCTGGTCGGCGGGGACAGCGCGTCGCCCCCCGGGTTGGCGACGACGCCGCCGGTGTGGATGGAGATAGACTCCACCGGTGGCTGGTGCACAACAGGTTCGGGGAGTGCGGCTTGGGCAGGGGCGCGGGCGTAGTAGCTGGGCGGGGGGCCCGTCGAGTCCGTTGCGGCGTCCGCCTTGCTGCCGCGGGGCGGCACAAAAACCGACTTCTGCAGGCGCTCCGAGAGCACCAGCACGGATTCGGCGCCGATGGTACCGGGTTGCAAGGGGGCGAGCTGCGGCTTCACGAGGCTCCGCTCGCGCGCCGCGAACACGGCCTTCACGTCGACGATCACGCAGCCCAGCGCGCCGGCCACCGCGGCCGCGACGACCGGTTCCGGGGGAAGCAGCGTCTTCAGCTGCAGCAGCTCGGACGCCGCCCAGGTCGCGTTGGCGGGCTGGTCCTTGAACATTTCGTCTGCGGGTGTGCCGTGCGTTGCGGAATTAGCGAAAGTCGCAAAAGAACATTTCCGGAGTTGGGGCTTGCACTGATAAACGAAGCAACGGACGATCAGCATCAACTGACCAAAGGTGATGAAAATGATAAGGCAAAAGTTTCTTGTTCTTCGCGTGTACAGGGTATAAACCTCTCTGGGGGGGGGGAAAATCTTAGTTTAATGTTTAGGCAGAGCACTGCCTCTCATGCATGGTTGATGCTAGCATCAAGTCTTCTTCGAGGAAGATGTCGTCTAGGAAAGGGATGCAAAATAGAAAGGGGGGGGGGGGGGGGGGTTCCTGTATTAGCACTTTTTCGTTGGCTTCGTTTTCTCTTTCATGTGCAACCGTTGTTCCGGTAATGTTCCCGTCAGTACAGATGTACTATTAAAAAAAAAAAAACAGAAACAAGAGCTCGTCACTCGCACAACCGCGGCTGTTACAAAACTAAAGATGATGATGATGGGAAGAGAGAGTTGTTTTCGTTGAACGCAGTGCCGTTTTTTTACGTAAAGCTGGATTCAGGACGCAAGTGAAAACGCCACGGTTTGCGGCGGCGAGCTTCTCGTTTCCTCCAACATTTCATGTTTGGTAAATAAGAAATGACAGGAATTAGGAATTCTGATCAACCACCAAAAGACGCTGCCTGCGTCTCTTTAGCCTGCACAATACATTGCGCAAAAAGAAGATCGTTTTACCACGAAAGGAACTCCTCGGGGGGTGGGGATTGCAAGACGGAATGGTCACCACCGCTAGTCCTGTCTGCACCGTGTTTCGGTCTTCTAAGCCACGGACACATGAGCGAACCCTCATCAGAGCGAAACCTCAGTATCTGCAGACTGTGAATTTGGGTTGTCATGCGGCTGTTCGTAGCCATCACAGCCAGGACCACTCATGCTACCAGAGCACACAGGAAAATCCGAGAAGGCCCCTACGCATCTGAGCAATCAGATACAAAACTCGGGGCGCCGGCCCTGCTTGTGACTGCGACCGGCTAGTGAGGGGCATCTTGATTTGATGTCTAGGCAGAACCGTGACACGTCGCGGGAGAATCGCCAGGCAGTTCTATGCAGCTCCAAGAGATAGGGATGGTTTGGGTTAGAATGCAACCTCAGTGGCGATAATCTGCACCGCCGCCGGCGCGGTTTTCTCTATAGGGATCGACCTGGTAGACCATGGTGGTAGTTGGTAGTGATGGGCCGTGCTTTACAGCGGCACGCAATGCCATGCGTTCCCGAGAAAGGGAGCTAACCGTTGAAAATACTCGACGTAGCTGCTTTGACTCCGAATGGCAGGGAGGAAATATAGAGGTAGAGGGGCAAATACAATACAAAGCACAATCTGGTTTGTTCTTCGCTTACACCGCCGTGTGTTGTTTTCTCTCTCAACTTCAGGACTTTGACCTGTTGTGTTTGTGTACTTTGTCGTGTGGGGGGTAGACCCGCATGTCCTGACGTCCGTCCAACACGTGGTTCGGTAGTTACAGCACTTGGGATCCCTTCGGTTCTTTGTCTGGCAGCAATGGTCGAGTATTTCCTTCCAAGCTGGCGCTTGTATAAAATTACCCTTCCTTTCCCCCAAAGTGACTTCACTGGGTTGTTCCTCCAACCCCTTGGTGAGACCTTTTCTTCCATCTCGCAAGTTACCATGTATTCGGTTGATTCATGAATGCCTACTGGACGACTCTTCCCTTCCTGCATGCGTGCTGCGTGAGCGAACGATCCCCGCAGCAAAAAATCCGCATACCAACAGATCTGACGATGTTGTGCAGCCGCTCTCCCTGCTGTTCGCGGATGGTGAGGAGCAACTTCCGCTCCTCCAACTGCGAACGCAGGGCGGCGTGCGTCGACAGCGACGCCGCGCACTGCTTGCGCAGGTGCTCCTGCCGGGTGGTTTGGTCGGAGTGCTTGATGTCGGCCATCTTCCGCCTCACGGTCGCCGGGTCACTTAAAGCGGCCAGATCCAGCTTCGCCGCACGCAACTCGCGTTTCAACGCGAGAACGACAGCATTCGTCCGCTTTTGCTCTTCACGCAGGCGGTCGACTTCATCCCGGTGCATATCTCGCTCGGCCACAACCCCCAGGGCCGCCCGTGACATTCTGTTGACGGCTTTCAATCCAACCGCGATGTCCAACTTCGCCCTCACGTTCACCCTGCTCGCTGGATCAAACCCACGCAAGGTGTCCTCTCGGACCACCCTGTTCAGGCAAGCACAGAGGAGGTTGACCTCCCCGTCGACGGCGTCGTCGCCCGTTTTTGCGGCTTGCCCGGTCGCTTTAAACCGGGCGGCCGCCGCTGCCGGCGGGCTGCCGCCGATCGCTTCGGGGGTGGGTTCGGACGCGGAGAACGCGCGGGACCCCGTTGCCAGCGGGGCGGCGCTGTGCGGGCGGTGCGAGGCGGGGTCCCTGCCGGCCTTCCGCAGCAGGCCTTCGGAAAGGCGGGCCCGGGCGCTGCCCGTTCTCGCGACGGGGACAAGCCTCGGCATCACCCGTGCTCCATGGCATCGCGAAGGGGCTGCAGGTCTGCCGACCAAGGGGTCTTCTCCCCAGACTGCAAACTGCTGACGAGCTCAGATACGGTGACCTGCATCGCTCCCCCCCCCGAAAACTCCCAGAACCCCGTCCAGGCTTTGGCTGTCTTCTTTTCAGGGGTCACTTTTTCCCCCCCTCTGAATGTAGTTTTGGTGGTAGACTCGGATAACATGTGAAACCTCATAACAAGTCGACCGTGTGCCTGCTGGCAAGTAGCCCTATTCCTGACTGTTTCCTCTCAGAGTCCATCTGACATCATGAACACGTGTTTCTCGACCTGAAAGTTCTTAGTATTTATCGGCGTGTATTTTAAACCCACCCCTGTTTTGCAGCCTGCCTGGCGGCTTTGAACCGGGCTGCCGCCGATCGCTTCGGAAGTCGAGGTGGACGCGGAGAACGCGCGGGCCCCGTTGCCAGCGGGGCGGCGCTGTGCGGGCGGTGCGAGGCGGGTCCCTGCCGGCCTTTCGCAGCAGGCCTTCGGAAAGGCGGGCCCGGGCGCTGCCCATTCTCGCGACGGGGACAAGCCTCGGCATCACCCGTGCTCCATGGCATCGCGAAGGGGCTGCAGGTCTGCCGACCAAGGGGTCTTCTCCCCAGACTGCAAACTGCTGACGAGCTCAGACACGGTGACCTGCATCGCTCCCCCCCCCGACAACTCCCGGAACCCCGTCCAGGCGTTGGCTGTCTTGTTTCGAGATATTCTTCCCCCCCTCTAACAAAGTTCGGCGGTAGACTCGAATCACATGTGAAACATCATTACAAGTGGACCGTGCACCCTCCCTTGGCATGAGTTTTTGTTTGCAGGAGATGACCCGCGGCATCGTCAGTGAAGGGCCAAGTGTCGGCGTCTTCGGACAACGTCCTTGCTCCCATTGGCCTGACGGAGATAAACGCTAACATGGTCACGTCGGACACAGCGATCTTCTCTAACACGTGTGCGAGGCTTAAAGTGTCAAACTCACAAGCCGCGTCGAAAGGGAGATGTGCCCATCCTTGAGGGCGCAGCACAGCCCGATCCTGATTTACTGGGAGGGGACTTGAGGCCAAGTACACTTGTTGGGACCCGAAGGATCGTGAACTAAGCCTGGATAGGACAAAGCCGGGGGCCTCCTCTGCAAAGGTCCGTTGCGGTCGTGCAAATCGCTCATCAAAGCTGGGTGTAGGGAAGAACAACTCCGGCGCACTGCGAACACGGCAGGGTAGGCTCGAGTTCTAATCAACGTCGCTTTTCTCCTGTCGGACGCGGAATATCAAAAGGTGAGGCGTTGAAAGGACACGGGTGATAAATAACATGTGAACGCTGATTCTGACTGACTGTGCCCGGCGCCCCCGCTGATTGGCGAGACGATGCGGGTGTGCACGGAAACAACGAAGCTAGGAACAACTGGTGGTTTGCGCAACAGGTACACGAAGTTGCAATGGAAAGTAGAGGCGAAAAGCAGAATTTTGCATCGTTTGATACCAAAAGAACATACGATGACACGCGTTGGACGCCTCTCGCACAGGAAGGCACCACATAAAAACGGGTCCACAAAGGGGTAGAGTCGTCAGCAGTGATTCGCGCCACTTCCCCGTGCGAGCGAGTCTCGGAACAGGACTCAAAACTGTGACCCAGGTGGCTACTGCCGACCAAGACGGGCGGGGGCTTGCACCAGGAGTATGGAAGCCAGCTAGTCAGGCCAAGCTCATTGCACAGAAAAAGCTTGCCACATCTTCGGCTGAGATGTGCCGCCTGTGTAACGACGTTCAGCTGCTGCACGGGGCCCTGAACTTAAACACACCCACGCTCTCACTAAGTGGAGCGCCACGTTCAACCAGGTCATGGACACGCACGCACACACGAGTCTTCAGCATTGAGATCTTTGAATACATAACCCAATGGAAGCACGAAGTCAGGCAGGAGAGACGGACTGCGCAGAATGAGCGCAAGACGAGCACCAAGAGACAGACCGGGACATTGGGACCGTGCAAAGTTGAAGAAGGAGTCCAGAAGCGAAGCAACAACACCAACGGGGCAACCCGAGGACAGCAAGGCAGACCTCCAAGGGCAGGGGGTACCTACGGCGGTGACGTAAGGAAGCTATTCCGAGTGTCGATGAAGACGGGGTCACACACTGCCGGACGCTAGCGGCTGTCAAAAGCATGCGTGACACAGCCGTGTGTTAGGTGAGATGGGTAGCATCGGCTCACTCTGTCAAAGGACCGTACTACATACGAGGGAGTGGCGGACGTCAGAGCGCATGCGTTTCCGCCGGCCACCGGACGCAGGATGCAGGCGCACGCTGCGACGTACATTGCTGGATTCGCTCGTTGCGGCAAGAACTGGGGTCCAAAAATTTGGGTCCAAGGATTCTTGGGCCCCCTAGCCACCGTGGTTTCAAGCGCTGAGCGGCGCAGTAACGAGTTGCCGTCCGAGCCCCCAGGCGATGCGCGCAAGCGCGCGGCGACGATGGAGTGACCCCGAACTCCCTCAAGAACGGCCTGCCAAAGGAAGGAGCGAGGACGGTGCGCAAAACTAAGCCCTGCCGCCGGCTTGGGGCCCGGAAGACAAGGAGAAGAAATGCGTAGTTTTGTTTTGTGCGTGAAAGCTTTGCCTGTGCAGACGAGCGGGACTGACCTGCATTTCGGTACGTACTACTACCGTGTAGTAGCCAATTTGAGAACCGACAATGCGTTGTTAAACAGGGGGAAACGGTGCACGTGCTGAAAGGCACCCGCAGTGCTGCACGAAGGCTGCCGCGGTGTTGCTAGCAGAGGTGCGCCTCTTGGTGGCTTAGACGTCGTGGAAAACGCAGTTGCTCTTCAGCAATGATAAGCTACCAAGAGGTTGCACACCTATGGCAATTGCTGGAGGGCAGCAATCTGTAGTGGGGGCACGACGGCCAAGCCACCAAGAAGATCACACCAATTGACATTGCTCAACGGCATCTGCATGCGACGGGGCGCATCGGTCGAACCCCTATACGATGGCCTCCATCTCCTTTTCCGCCTGCTCCACCACGTCGTCCTGCGGTGGCACTGGCAGGTCAACGTCATCGTCTGAGTCTAGCTCTACTACACCGGACTCTTCCCCTGCCGGGCCGGGGGGCAGCTTGTGTCGCTCCCGTCGCTCTGCCTTCGCAGCCTCCGCAACCTTCTGTTTGTGCAGCATCTTCTCGTCGGCCGTGGGCCCCGTCATCACGTGGATCTCCTGCACCTCGTCGAGGGATTGCAGCACCGTTTGGAGGGTGGCCCTCGCCTCGCTGTGCTCGGCGATCGCTTCCATCGACCGCGCGAGCTTCGCCTTCGCGCCTACGCCGTCGAGGAACGCGACGCCGAGCTTCGAGAGCGACAGGCAGCGCACCGCGGACGCGGCGACGTTGAGGATGTCTTCAACCCGCTCTAAAGGCTTCCGTGGGCGTTCGTTGGTGACGGCCTGCGTCGCAGGGTCGATCTCATCGTCCTCCAAGTCTCCGATCACGCGCAGGAGCAGCGCCGTGCCGGCACCGGCGGCGACAAGCTGCTCGTGGGTCTCGGGGTCGTGCAAAATGTTCTTCAGGATGCACGTCACCGCATACCGCAGCTGCACGTCGCCGCTGCTCAAGAGCTCGACGAACTTCTCGAGCCCGACGGTGTCCTCGATCAGAAGCCGCCGCCCGGCTTTGCACTGCGCACAGTTTCCTGTTGCGGTTCGTGGGTTTGGTCACTCACCCGGGTTTGAATAACGAGCGGGAGCTTCCGGGTGTCTGGCGAGAAGTGCCAATTAGAAGGAAGTCAGGAGAGGTCTTGGTAACTGAGGCTGGAGAAAAAAGAATACTCTCCTCCTCGCCCGGTTCGCTCGGCACTCACTGCTCTCGTCCTTACTGCGCTGCGCGATGCAATATTGAGAGAGAGAGAGAGAGAGAGAGAGAGAGAGAGAGAGAGAGAGAGAGAGGGAGAGACGAGTTAAAGGGCAGGGACCATCTCTCCGGGGAGTTTCCGGTCTCCTCCCTTCTCTTCGTGCTGCTACGGCGGGCGTTAGTCGCTCCGGAGGCGCGCTGCAGGTTGCGGCTCTGCGACAGTGAGTAGCGGCGCGACTGAGTTGGCGCTGCAGCGGGCGCTCTGGCCGGCGGGTGGGCTCGTCTCGCGGGGGGATCGCCGCCTTGTACTCTTCTTTCTTTAGATTGATGCGTAACAAACGTAGAAAGGCCATGCAAAGATTCTCGTGTGTATGCCACGAACTTCTTCGCGATGCCTCAGGACACTGGACTTGAAGAAAACGAGCAAGGGTGGGTGGGCAAGCGAGGGGTGAGGATACCGTGCTTTTCTCGGGTTGGCGACGGGGTAATAATTTGTGCAAGCGTGTTAGTTCTCGTCGGAATAGTACTAATCAACGATGACCTTCGATCGAAGACGACTAAGAAATTTGGCCGCACGACGGCCTGTTGGCGAATCTACGTTTTCGAAAAGAAGTGCGTAGTTTTGTTTTATTCTTTTACTTGTTTGTTGTCGACAACATATTGTGGTGAAGATACGGGGGAGGGACTCCCCTCGGAGAGATCGCATACCGAGAACGGAGCCGACCCATTTGCTGCGATCCCGGCCGCCGCCCGCGAGGTCTTCGTCAGACGGGGCCACAATGAGCTTCGACTTGTCGATGTGGTCATCGACAAACCGGCGGACGAGCTGCGAAAGGTAGTAGCCTTCGAGGGTTCCCTCGGTCGTTTGCAACAGGGCGTCGACGGCGTCGACGGAGACGGAGGTCAGGTTGGCCAGCAGCATGAGGCTCAGCTCCTGCAGAGCAGGGGGCATCGCGCCCTTTTCCAGCAAAAGCATCGTCCTCGGCATCACGCGCGCCTCGAGCATGGCCCGAGAGCACGCGCCCTTGTCGGACAAGTTGATGAGCAAAGCGAGCACGTTGCCCAGGTACCCTTGCACCGCCTTCCCCGGCCGGAGCATCTCCGTGATCGCCTTCACGTCCTCGGCGCCGTTCTCGATGAACCAGTCGAGCACCTCGGCGCTCTGCAAGCACTGCGCCAGGACCCCCAACACCTCCTTCCGCACGTCCGGGCGCTCATTGGGCAGCAGCTGCAAGATCTCCTTGAAGTCCGAAAGCGAGACCGCCATTCTCCACACCCAACGCTATGCTTTTCGTGTTCCCCCTCTGCGTTTCTTAGCATTAATTAGAGTGAAGGTGCGCTTGAAACCCGGGGCTTTAAAGTCTCCGGGACCTTTGTCCAATGGGACATATCCTTTGTGCACTGAGTGTCATAAAGAGTGGTGGTTCCACCGTTATTGTGGCTTAAATTTCTCTCAACTCCCTCTGACAGAAAAGGCAGTTACCGTGATGCCTCTTCGAGACAGAAAAGGCAGTTGCCGTGGTGTCTCACTCGATGCTAGCTGCGCTTTCGACGCGCCTCGAGCATGGCCCGAGAGCACGCGCCCTTGTCGGACAAGTTGATGAGCAAAGCGAGCACGTTGCCCAGGTACCCTTGCACCGCCTTCCCCGGCCGGAGCATCTCCGTGATCGCCTTCACGTCCTCGGCGCCGTTCTCGTTGAACCAGTCGAGCACCTCGGCGCAGCTGCAAGTTCTCCTTGAAGTCCGAAAGCGAGACCGCCATTCTCCACACCCAACGCTATGATTTTCGTGTTCCCCCTCCGCGTTTTTTTAGCTTTTATTAGAGTGAAGGTGCGCTTGAAACTCCGGGGCTTTGAAGTCTCCGGGACCTTCGTCAACATATCCTTTGTACACTGAGTGTCATTAAGAGTGGTGGGTTCACCGTTATTGTGGCTTAAATTTCTCTCAACTCCCTCTGACAGAAAAGGCAGTTGCCGTGATGCCTCTCTGTGACAGAAAGGGCAGTTGCCGTGATGTCTCTCTGTGACAGAAAAGGCAGTTGCCGTGATCTCTCTCTGACAGAAAAGGCAGTTGCCGTGATGTCTAGAAAAGGCAGTTGCCGTGGTGTCGCACTAGTGTTCGACGCTAGCTGCGCTTTCGACGCGCCTCGAGCATGGCCCGAGAGCACGCGCCCTTGTCGGACAAGTTGATGAGCAAAGCGAGCACGTTGCCCAGGTACCCTTGCACCGCCTTCCCCGGCCGGAGCATCTCCGCGATCGCCTTCACGTCCTCGGCGCCGTTAGGTGACCTCGGCGCTCTGCAAGCTCTGCGCCAGGACCCCCAACACCTCCTTCCGCACGTCCGGGCGCTCATTGGGCAGCAGCTGCAATATCTCCTTCAAGTCCGAAAGCGAGACATTCTCCACCCAACGCTATGCTTTTCGTGTTCCCCCTCTATCTGCGTTTTTTTAGCGTTTATTGTGGTTTAAAGGGTTCGGCGGTTTAGGGTCTCGGTTGACCATTGAGGCTGGGAGTCGGGTAGTGAAAATGATGTAGACATTATTCCCGGCGGCGATGCTTTACTCCCCGGCTGCCACAGTAGGGTCCATATTTTAGAGTGAAAGTTCGCTTGAAACTCCGGGGTTTTAAAGTCTCCGGGTGACCTTCGTCGTTAAGGGGAGATATCCTTTGTGCTCTGAGTGTCGTAAGAGTGGTGGTTACACGAGGTAAGAGGATCGGTGGGTACCTTGGTTGTTGGTCATTGGTGGTTTGGATTTTGCGGGAAGTAAAATGGCTATTTATCAGAGTTTTATAGTTCGCTTGAGAATCCGGGATTTTAGAGTCTGCGGGTGACCTTTCGTCGAATGGGTTCTTTAAAGCTAATGCGTGCTGGGTGGGTTTGGGGGGGCATGAATTATTACCGAAATTCCCGCAAAATCAATCTTTTCTCGAGACTCGCCTGAGGACTTTGCGCTGGAAGCATCGGGCTTCGCTTGACGCCACGCACAGTCGGCTCCTACCCGTCGTCTGCTGCACCAGTGCGCGTTCACCTTTCCTGAGCTAATTCACCTACCCCCCTTGAAAGCGATCCGAGCTCGATTACGCGGTGCCGTGTAACTCACGCCACGGATGCCTGCAGCACGACATGCCGACGTGCGAAGACTGCAGGGGGGCTACCGGACCTGCGGAGTCGGCGGCCAGGACAGTGCAAGCGGGGGCATCACCACCGCCGGGCGCTACAGCAACAATCCGAGCACGACCCGCAGAAGGGACGGAAGCGCGGGCCTTCGCCCCCCCGGGGACGCAAGCTGCGAGCGCCGAGCCGACTCCACCATCCACCCACCGTATATACCTCCTAGAGCCCCTTAAGGTGCTACGTAGCTGGTGTGGAATTCTACGGGGCCTGCTACCTCGTCCTCAGGAGCTGATGTGGGTGGATACCACGACCTGAGGTGGATGTGTATCCATCCCGAGCATGGTATTGGTGGTGGTATACACACATACGTAGTATGGTGGTATACACACATACGTAGTATGGTGGTATACACACATACGTAGTATGGTGGTATACACACATACGTAGTATGGTGGTATACACACATACGTAGTATGGTGGTATACACACATACGTAGTATGGTGGTATACACACATACGTAGTATGGTGGTATACACACATACGTAGTATGGTGGTATACACACATACGTAGTATGGTGGTATACACACATACGTAGTATGGTGGTATACATACCACCCGAGGCACCGTAAAGGAATGCCGGCACCAACACCGCCATTGAAAACGCCGCAGAAGGCGACAACACCAGGACAACGAAGCGGCGACGGATGGACTCGCCATCATCGAAGATAGAGACGTGCCCTCCGAGGCGGGGCAGAGGTGCAAATAAGCTACCAGCGACGAAGAAAGGTGGCACGAAACGTCCGCCCGAGACCGACGAGCCAGAAGGTAACAAGCGCCGGAAACATGACACAGTGCGCTCTAAGAGGTAGTCACGAAAGAGAGAAGATGCTGATTGTCACCACAGGTTCTTTGCATTCTAACCCAAAGATTACGCGGAACCCGAGCACGACCAGCAGAAGAGACGAAAGCGCGGGCTTCACCCCCGGAGACGCCCTAAGCGACACCGAAACCGAGACGCAAGCTGCGAGCGCCGGTGAAGAAGCAGCTGACGCCCCCACAAAGGAAGCGATGCCGGCGCCAACACCGCCATTGAAAACGCCGCAGAAGGCGACAACACCAGGACGGCCGCTGGCAACGAAGCGGCGGCGGAAAGACTCGCCATCATCGAAGATAGAGACATGCATTCCGAGGCGGGCAGAGGTGCAAGATGAGGTACCAGCGACGAAGAGAGGTGGCACGAAACGACCGCCCCGAGACCGACGAGCCAGAAGGTAACAAACGCCGGAAACATGACACGGTGCGCTCTAAGAAGTAATCACGAAAGAGAGCAGATGCAGATTATCGCCCAAAAAAAAAGATTACGCGGCGATTACGCTCAATTTTTCGCTCGATTACGCCGGCGATGCAGATTATCGCCAGAGATTATTTGCATTCTAACCCCAAACTACAAGGTTCGACAACGTTCGATCGGGTAGGGGGTGAATTGGCTCACTTCCGCGAAGAAAAGGGCGAGCAAAGAACTCAGTTTCGTAGACAACGAGTAGCGGGAAACTAGAGAACGTCGATGGACACAGTAACGAGACGAATAAAATCGCAAAAGAAATGGAATACAAGGAAGAAGATAAAAAGCAGAAGAGTAAGTGAGAGAGAGAGAGAGAACGCGAAGAAAGGCAAAAAGGAATCCAACGCGGAAAAAGGGAAGAGCGAGAGAAAGAGAGAAGAGTGAGAAAGAGAGAAAGACAGAGAAAAGTGAGATAAAGAGACAAGCTAGAGCGCAGGGGCCATCTCTCCCGGAGAGTTTCCGATCTCATCACTACTGGAAAGGGAGATGTGCGTAGTGTTTTTTTTTTTTTTTTTTGTTAAAGGAGAAAAACACGAAAAGGACAGCAAACATTAAAAATACTCGGAGGCGCCGCCTGAGCTCATTTTGTGCCATGCCTGCGCTTCCCGGATGCTATCGCCCGGCATGCGTGTCAAAGCCGTTGGGTGGGATTGACGAGGGAGACC
Organism: Diplonema papillatum; assembly: GCA_030068145.1. Lineage (NCBI taxonomy): Eukaryota > Euglenozoa > Diplonemea > Diplonemida > Diplonemidae > Diplonema > Diplonema papillatum. Next base: position 60,632 of record JAPJBO010000824.1, read on the forward strand.
TCCAGCATTGTGTGTGTGAGTACTCAAACCTTGTAGCTGGCAGCGTGCGATACATGAAACTTACCAACGCAGGTGAGTTCTGCTAGTGCGCACAAACCCCCTGTCGACCCGATGGTCAAGGCCACCCTATATGTCACACTATTATGGTTCGCTCACGCTAAGGCGGCACGCTCGAGAAAGCGGCCGTCAAAATACTCTAGGGACTGCCTTGTGCTCATTTCGACGGCGGCTAGAGGGGGAGAAAACAATACAACTACAAAGTGGGTCTTTTTTGTTTGAACGCTTACGCCCGCCACTAAACCCAGCTTTACCTGTGTTTCGTGTGGGCTACAGCACATTTACCTCCTTTGTGATGGGAATATTGTTGCGACAGGGGGGAGTCATCGGCATGCCGATGAGTACCACACTATGCTTGCCTTTCGCGACGTGACACCGGATGGGTCACTCTTGGCGCGCTTCCGTCGTGGGTGCTACCAGGGACGGCTGCAACTGCTGCTGGTAGCTTGTGACAAGTTCGTAGTCAGATCCGGAATCGGAGTCCCCGTAGCACATTTACCTCCTTTGAGACGCAACTGGCAGTCTCCTCAAGTATTTCCTACAAAGCAGGTGCTTACACAAAAATAATTCGCAGTTGGCGGCCACCCCGAGTATTTTTTCTCTACAGCGGGGTTTTCCAAAGAACAGTTCCTCTTTTTAAAACAAAAACAAAAACGCTTTTGAAAGAAGGATCAAAAGTTCGCTTGAAGCTTGTTACCGGGGAAGAAAAGGAAGAGATGTTAAACGGGGGGGCTTTGCCAAAAGGCTTTACTTTTCAGCGCTTTTCTGCAAGAAGTCTTTTGCTTTTGTGGGGAATTTCAGTTTTTGTATGTCTTACCACGGTTGAGTGCGCGAATTGGTGCCAGCAAACTGCCTACGTCAAGCTAAGGATACGCATTGAGATACTTGGTACTTGGTACGAACCGTATGGATTCGCATGCACTTGAGTTAACCTGTTAAGCAGTGACTGCCAAACACCTCGTGACACCGCGCAAGTTAGTATATCGCCGTTTTGTTTTCTCTTCGGTTGCTTCTTATGGAAGTCAAGAGAGAGATTTTTCGCTAAACAAAAGAGGAAAGAGAAAATAGATGCAGGACTGAGGAGCAACCGAAGTGAAGATCAAGAACAACAGGAAAAAAAAAAGAAGAAAAAAAGAGCTCGTCACTCGCCAACCGTGGCGCATACCATAAGATGATGAGAAAGAGTATTTAAATTTACAGCAACAGCCCAGACCAACACAGCAATGCCTGTGTTGTGCGTGGGCTACAGCACGTTTCTCGCTTTGGTGGATTCGGATTCTTAAACACTTCCTACAAAGCAGGCGCTTATTCAAAAAGAAAACGGAGATGTATCGGGGGGGGGGGGGGGGGGGGGAATTCCGCTGCTAGCTAGGGGTGGGGGGGAAATCTAGGGGGCGGAGGGGATCCCTTGCTAGCCTGGATTGGGTGGGGGGCGTCGTCAATTTTTTGTCAAAAAAACGAACAACTCAAAAACAAAAAAGAAAATCTGGTCCGGAGAAACGAAACGTGGTCGACGAGTGGCGAGCTTCTGGTGGTTCTTTTTTTGTTTTCTTTTGTGTTTTTCCAGCGTTTATTGTGGTTTAGAGGTTCGGTGTTTTAGGGTCTCCGGTTGACCATTGAGGCTGTGAGGCGGGTGGTATGAGGGTAGTAGGTATGCTTTTTTCAACGATCCCGTCGAGGCGTACAGATTGGCGGTAGGCTTTTCTCCCCCGCCTTCTTTTTTTGTCCCTCCGGATGACACACAGGGCAGCGGTGAGCCATCCGGAGGGACAAACAGCAGCTTCCCCGAACGCAACGAACAGCACTTGTAAATGGGAGCCACGGTGCTGCTTCTGCAAGCACTTTTGCGGGCACGAAAAGACAGAACGAGGAAACTTGGACAGCTTCGTCGGAGAAAGAATGCACCCATGCAGAGGCACGATCTTCGCGGTTGTCAGGTCTAGTGTGTTGCACAGGGCGGGTTCAACTGGGACTGAGGCTGGACTCCACCGTGTAAGAGTCTCGTCTTGCTTCGTTATGCAAGTCCTCCGTGCGCGGTGGTGTCCGGAGAGGCGCACAACAAGGACGCGACAGCTGCGTCCATTTTTGAGCAGGTTCCACAGGGATTGCAAGAACGTGCTTGGAATGGGTATGTGCCCAACACCGCACTGGTCCCGTCTGCGCCGTGTTTCGGTCCTTTAAGCCACGGACACATAAGGCGGACCATCATCAGCGCGGAACCTGAGTGTCTGCAGACAGGACAGCGGTGTCTGGTTTGTCACGCGGCTGTTCGTAGCTCGTCACACCCAGGACCGCCCGTGCTACCAGAGCACAGGCGAATCCGAGTTTGCAGGTACTACAGGTAGGGGAGCTGAGACGGCAGTGTCCGCAGCCACCCACGCTGACCTGAGAAAACACTCGGAGGGGGCCGCCCCGCGAGTATTTCGACGGGGACTAGAATTGAGCCGGTCCGTCCCTATCTCTTGAAACTGCATCGAAGTGCCTGCCGCTGTTTATCACAGTGAATCACGGTCCACCACGGTCTATCAGGTCCATCCCTAGTCCCTAGAGCTGCATCGAATTGCCCGGTGCTGTATTATTCGGTCTATCACGGTCTATCAAGAGGGGATGGACCGGCTCAAGAATGGGGTGGCAAACAACGCAGCTGCGAAATGGTATGGTTATTTTTCCGCTGAACACTTGCGCCCACCACCAAGGCCAGATTGACCTGTGTTTTCGTGTGCTGCAGCACGTTCCTCCTCCAGATTTTGCAACTGCCGGCCGGCCTCAAGGATTTCCTATAAAGCAGGTGAGTATGGGAGTTGCCCTGTACGCGTTCAGGTTGAACTGCTGCCGATGTTCCTTTTTAGCTCTCAGTCTTTGAGGTTTTAAATGCCCGGTGTGTTAGAGTCACCGGTTGACGAATGAGGCTGGGAATCGGGTAGCGAAGGGAGGTGTAGACTTATTCGCACACTTTCAATTTGGCTAGCCAAGGTTGGTACTACTGTGACCTAAGACTGCATTCAGCAACAATGTAGTCTTTCTGTAACAACTATCTCCGAGAAGGCAGTTGCTGGTTATCGCAAAGAAGAAAAAGAGAGAGAAAAAACGCCCTCCTCCCTGTTGCAGGCCTATCCAGCATCCTGGGTCTGATGCCGGCCTTGAGCATGAAGAGATTTCTTTCCCGGGCTTCGCCCCACAGGGAAGTTTCCAGTGTAAACCCAGCGTTCTTACGGGGATGCCATTCACGCGGTACCATGGGATTGTCCCAATGGCTCTTATCCCAATGGTCCTTTGCCAGCAGAGAAGAAGGCTGTGGGGGGAGGCGCGGACTACGCTGCCCACACGCGCGGAAGCGCAGTTGGTGAACTAACGTCCTCCTTCAACCAGCTTGCGAGCTCCTTTTCCACCACACCTTGCTCAAGGACACGCCTCACACAAGCAGCCTTCCATGGGTCCGATAAATGCGAACCAGAGCGGCACCGGAATCGATCGAAAACGGACGTCCCGAGCGAGGAGAAATCCTTCCTTCGGCACTCCCTGAGAGGGTTGCATTGAGTCCCATCCGCCGTTGGACCGCCTGTTCCATTTGACACGCGGTTCTGGTGGCAACTACTGGTGCAAAGCGTGCCAGGAACACCAGAACGTGAAAAGTCTACCTAGAACGAGGGCCTGTATGGCCGAACCATGGAAAGAAAGTGGGTGCCCAGCCCAGAAGCCCGCCGGATGCCAGGAAAAGGCTCGCCACGTTGTCTCTCCTCTTTTCTGTACGTTACAACAAGTAGTTACGTTCGTGGTTCGTTGGCGTGGCGGGGTTCAGTTTTTTTTCTTCTTTTTTTCAGACGGGAATACCCCAGGGTAAAGGGGGGGGGGTCGTCGAATAATAACATGACCCTGTGTTGTGTGTGGACCTGTGTTATTACTCGATTTGTCGATAATAAAAAAGTTTCGGGTAGCCGAACAGTAGCAGGATCAAATAGTGGTAGTGTTTTTAGACAACCAGACGTGTGTCCAATAACTGTTAATATTCGACCCCCCCCCTTTACAAAGCAGGTGCTTATACAAACAACAAAGACAAAAAAGAGGTTGCCCCCCCGATAACCCTTGGTGCTCGCGACTAAAGGGGGCATCGCATCGGCTCAACCTGCCAGAGGTCCTGAGTCCCGGATCCGCATCCGCCTGCCGTCATCGAGAGAATACATAGTGAAAAAAAAAAGAAACGCGAAACTGAACAACGGACGAAAGGGTAACAATAAGAAAATGCGTAGTAGAGAAACAAAGGAATTCGCGTTGCATTTCTTTTTCTTTTCTTCTTTTAGAGTGAAACTTCGGTTTTGTGGCAGTTGGGAGAAAACAATAAATAAAAGGGAAAGAAGCGGAGTGGAGCAGCGCTTTTTGCGGAGAGTGTGGGGTGTGAGTCTGTTTTGTGTTTCCGACAATCCTGAATGGACGTACAGGTTTTTTTTTTTTTTTTTTTTTTTCTCCTTTTCATTTTGAGAGTGTTGAAAGTTCGCTTGAAAATCTAAGTTTTCAGAGTCCTCCGGGTGACGGCTTTTTTAGCTTTTATTGTGGTTTAAAGGTTCGGTGGTTTAGGGTCTCCGGTTGACCATTGAGGCTGTCACTTTTTCAGAGTGAATGTTTCGCTTTGGGAATCCGGGAATTTTGAAGTTTCCGGAGTAACCTTCGTTAAACGGTTTCGATTTCAAAAAATACTCGGAGGGGCCGCCCTGTGCTGTGTCTCGACGGAGGCTAGAGGGGCAATACAATGCAACCACAACAGGTCTTTTTCAGAGTGAAAGTTCGCTTGAAACTCCGGGTTTTTAAAGCCTCCGGGTGACCTTCGTCGCTATGGGAAGACGTCCCTTGTGCTCTGAGTGTCGTAAGAGTGGTGGTTACACGAGGAGAGGATCGGTGGGTATCTTGGTTGTTGGTCATTTTTCGGCATTGTCCACATACCGTACTTACGGTAGGCCCTCCTGCAAAACCCTCAATGAGCATATATAATTCCTGCTTCGAAACTTTGCAGCTGGCGGCTCCCTCGAGTATTTCCTACAGAGCGGGTGCGGCTCCCTCGAGTATTTCCTACAGAGCGGGTGCTTAAACAAAAAATGCGTTTTTTGGGGGGGATTAGAGCGAGCGCGGTGTTCACCATTCCGAAGAAGGGTCTCTCTAACCCCCGAAAGTTCGCCCCCCACTTTCCTACAAAAACTACAATCATCCCTGCACGGTGAAGTCCAGCCCCAGAATCTGGAGTTAAAGCTGGAGTTAAAAGCGGGTGTCACACCCGCTTTTCGGGTGTGGATTTACACGCGTTTTGGTTGTGGCACACCCGCTTTTCGGGTGTGACTCGGGCTCACCTAGCTTCTGAGGCTGGACCTCACCGTGTGTGTTAAAAACGGGAGTGGGACGTTTTCTTTTATCACCGGTTGGTGCAGCAGCGCGCACAGAACAGACCGCAACAAGTGTTCCCAACGAGCCAACAAAAAAAAAAAAAAAACACACCTCCCTCTCTATATCTCAGCGCGATAATTTTCGCCATCGTTCCCCAGTTGCTTGCCGACGCACAGTGCTCGTATCAACGTGGTCTTTTTTTTTTTTTTTTTTGAAAGGTTGGTTGCCTGTTTCCTATATACTTTCCGCACCGAGCATCTACTCTAACAAAGGCGCAGCCAGCTGAACGTTTGCCGCCATTATCTGTCACCGACGCAGCTTCAAGGGGAGGGGGAGGAGAAACGGATCTGGCGCTTCCTTTGTTTGTGCGCACTTCCTTCAAGCCTGTTTTGTTCATCTAACGGCAGTGAGGATAGTACGCTGCCATCGATCTGTTTTTGTTCTTGACAAATTGCATTTGTTAGACACAAAAACAAAAAATACGCGACGTAGCTGCTTTGACTCCGAATGGAAGGGAAGAAATATAGAGGTAGAGGGGGAAAAACAATACAAACACAATCTGATTTGTTCTTCGCTTACACCACCGTGTGTTGTTCTCTCACTAAGACTTTTGACCTGTAGTGCTTGTGTGATTTGTCGTGTTGGGGTAGACCCGCATGACCTCACGTCCGTTCAACACGTGGTTCGGTAGTCACAGCACTTGGGATCCCTTCTGTTCTTTGTCGGGCAAGATCGTCGAGCATTTCCTTTCAAGCTGGCGCTTATGTAAGAAAGCAAAAACAAAAATAAGACGCGTCACTGGCTCACCACGGTTGCAACCGGAAAATGATGAACTTGCCCTGGAGGTTTGATTCTTGGTGGTACCAGGAAGGCAAGGAAGCGCCGTGGATGGCTGCCCCGTGACGCGTTCTCATTTCCTGCAACATTGCATAAAAATAAATCAAAAAAAAATGCGTTCTTTCTGTTGTCTGTCAGCTGATTTTTTCTTTTCTTTCTTTTCTTCTCACAAGGAAGGGCGAGGAGGGGGTTTGGATTGCGGTCATGCTTTTTGAAACCCGGCTGCGCTTGGGAGCTGCTGGGGGGGGGGGGGGGGGCTCAAAAAGGGGGGCGTAAGTCAACTATTTCTGCAGTACCCGCCCCTTTGGGGGGGGCCTTTTTTTTTTTTTTTTTTTTTTCCTCTTCTTTTTTGTTCTTTCTTCCCCAGGGGGGGGGGTATTCCCATCCCCGAAATTCGGGAAAATCACGGTTTAAAAATCTGTAACATGGCCGGAAAGTTTTTTTTTTTTCCCACGTTGCGCAAGCCTTTTTGAGTGGCCTGTGATCCTGGTATGCGACCTTCGTGGGCGTGTTGCTGCTTCGCCCCCTCACTTTAGTGAGCCGGTCCGTCCCTATCTCTTGAAACTGCATCGAAGTGCCTGCCGCTGTTTATCGCAGTAAATCACGGTCCACTGCGGTCTACCAAGTCCATCCCTAGTCCCTAGAGCTGCATCGAATTGCCCGGTGCTGCAAGAGGGGATGGACCGTGATAGACCGAAGAATCAGACGGAGACTGTGTGTAGAGGAGCAGACTGGCTTCGTTTTGTCTTCTTTGCTTACTTGCACGTGAAGGGTGCATTTTTGGAGCAACGGCGCGCATGAAAAGTTGGCGAAGCCACGGTAGAGCGCCGAGGTGTTAAAACTTCCAAACCCGGCTGCCCAGCCCTTGATTTCAGTGTGCGGGGCCAAGTTCAGCTAAATGAAAGATTCGTTTGCCACTGACATGTACTGCCCTGAAGTGTCCTAAAGCCCGGAGACCTCGCCACGTGTCCCGACGGCTGCTGTGTCGACCCGGTCACAGCTGGCAACCTTCGAGAAAAAGGTGCGCGCGTCCTGGGTCCACCAGCAGACGCGGGCTGATCCCGCGAGGCTTGGTGGGAAATCCTTTGAAGAATTGTGGAAACGGGTTTTTGCCTGGAGGCTTTTCGTGTTATTCTGCAGATGCTTTGAGCTATCTTTGTGTCTATGCTTTCAGTCGTCTTCTTAATCATGGTTAAGCGCGCAAATGGTGTCAGCCGAAGCTGGTAAAGCTTCGGCGCCGCCCACGTTTTGTTTAGCATTGAGTTCTTTTAAGTACATGAACCACATGGATTAGCATGCACTATTCTTTTAAGTTGTTTAGCAGCGGCTGCCAAACATCCCGTACCACCGCGCAAGGTGGTAAAACGCTCTTTTGTTTTCTTTTCGATGGCTTTTGATGGGGCTTGCAGGCCTGATGAGAGAATCATTGAGTCGCAGCTCTTGTGAAGCCGGTCCGTCCCATTAATTGCCTGCTGCTGGCTATCTCAGTCTGTCAGCAGTCTATCACAGGACGAGCTAAAAGGCGAAAGCATGCCCCAACACGTGCGAGAAATGTGAAGCGCGGGGTTTTGCCCAGAGGCTTTTCGTGTTATTCTCCAGATGCTTTGAGCTTTATCAGCGTCTAGACTTTCTGGCGTTATTTGTTTTCGTTACGACGTACGTCATTTGCGCACTTAGCCATAGTTAAGTGCGCAAATGGTGCCTTCCGCTTACTCCGTCACCTTTGGCGCATTTTTGCTGGGGTGCAAGCGCAACTTTTGCGATGGCTGGATAGCTAGTGGTCCATCGAAATGACGAACGGAATGCTGGCTTGCTCGTTTACGCCGAGCGGTGCGAGAAGCGGCAGTCGTAACGAGCCGGCTTGAGTCGGCGAGGGAAACTCCCCTGGTGTCAGCCGAAGCTGGCGAAGCTTCGACGCCACCCACGTCACCGACAAGAGACCGGACTTCTTCGACGCATATATTATGTCCCGTCCGCAAAGGAGTAAAGCAACAAAAGCGCGTGTCCGGTGAAATCGCTCGTCAAATCCACACCACATCACCCGGTCAACGATAGTCATGAGCAGCACGGCCTCAAGAGGTCTGGTCAACTATTCCCTGCAGTATTTTGCGTAACGTTCAAAAGGAAAAGAAAGGTGCGTGGTTTTGCTTTATTGTTTTACTTCTTCGAAATAAATACTCGAGGGGCTGCCGTGTGCCTATTCGAAGGAGGCTAAGAGGGGAGAAACAATTCTTGTTGCGATAGTGGGGAGTCATCGGGCCGTACTATTCGCTTGGAAATTTCGCAACCGGCAGCCTCCTCAAATATTTCTTACAAAGCAGGTGCTTATACAAAAAGGACCCCCGAGAGGGGATGAAAACGAAAGACGAGGTTTCTATCTCTCTTGCAGAAAGAAAGGAAAATGGGGAAAGGGAGCGGAGGGCGGAGTGGATATTGCTATAAAAAAAAAGAAAGAAGGAAGTAAAACGTGCTTGGAATGGTGTGCCGCACGATCGTGTCACATCTGCCCTTTGCCTTTGCTCTTTGCCTTTGCTCCTGTAACTCCTGTACGGCCGAAATTATAGAGTGAAAGGTAGTTTGAGGTTTCGAGGTCTCCGGGTGATTTTCGTTTGGAAAGTCTTCGTGCGCAAGGTCGGAGCTTTACCATTCGTCGTACAACAAGATCGTAGATCTTTGATCATCTACATGGTAGGATCAGCAATAGCTAAGGATGTCGTCCACAAAACGGGAGGAAACAGGGTGGGAACCATGCAATGTTTAAGCAGAGCTCCACCCAGACTCTACAAGGAACATACCCCTGGGGGACTGGAGCCCTCTTTTTTATCGTGTGAATATACTTCGGTGGAATGCCCTTGTATCCAGGGCCTACGCTCCACGTGTGGAACGTGTGGATTTCCAGCGTTTATTGTGGTTTAGAGGTTCGGTGTTTTAGGGTCTCCGGTTGACCATTGAGGCTGTGAGGCGGGTGGTTTGAGGGTAGTAGGTATGCTTATACACTTTAACTACGGCTAGCCATGTTTGTAAGTGTTGCGACCGACACCAAGAAGAAATTCGCTTTGAATTTAGCCTTGGGCCCCCCACGCGCAAGTGGTCACACGTTAATTCTTTTTGGATTTTGTTCCCCCACGTGTGGATCCACAGGTACCACATGTGGATTTTGATTTATTGGTTCACATGCAGGGCTAGTGGTCAAGGCCGCACAACCAGGTGTCGCCAAATCCAGTAGCTACCTAGCGACGCTATTTTTTTTTTTGCCGTCGCACATGAGGAGAAAGGTTTTTTTCCCCTCGGACCTTAAGCGCCCACAGGTGGACCACACGTATTTTCTCTGAGACCGAAAACGGAGCGTAAGCCCTGCTTGTATCCCTCTCAAAACAAAAATTGTGCTCCCACTTCAAACAAATTTTCGTGCCCTTATATCCCAGATTGGGATATAAGGGCACAAAATTTGTTTGGGGTGGGATGTTAAGGGAAATTTACCGATATATTTCTTGGTCCTCCGTGACGAGAGTGGGACGACGTTTTTAAGCAGGTCCCCTCCTGATAGACTGTGGTATACCCGATGTACAATACAGAGCAACTTTGCACGGGGGGGGATTGCAAGAACGTGCTTGGAATGGGTATGTGCTCAACACGGGGTAGGTACGGTACGAGGAACGAGGCGGGCGCAGTCTGCCCCAGTTTCTTCAGAATCTGGAGGGGGGGGGGGGGGATTGGGGTTTGAAAGGGCCCGATGAACCCTGCAGCATACTGGGGTCAGTACTCGAAAAAAGCTTTTTTGTCCGTCTATTGAGCGAAAAGGCCGACTCCTCCTGGGAATACTCGACGTCGCTGCTTTGGCTCCGAATGGAACAGAGGAAAAAAGACGCGTCACTGGCTAACCCGGAAAATGATGAGACGCTTTTGCCCTGGACGTTTGTTTCTTGGTACAGGGCGCAAGGAAACGCCGTGGAAGGCCTGTGACGCGTTCTTATCCCTCCTCCAACATTGCATGGTTGGTAAAAATAAATGGGGTAGAGGGGCAATTAGACAGCGGCGGGCAATACAAAAACAATCTGATTTGTTCTTCGCTTACACCACCGTGTGATATGTTTACGTAGTTGCAGCAGCACTTGGAATCTCGGTGTTTTGCCTGGCAGCGTCGTCGAGCATTTCCTTCCAAGCTGGCGCTTATGTAACAGCTACCGCAGCGTTACCTATGACTGCAAGCCAAAGCGGGTGCCTGCAGTCCTGTGTGTAGTAGCCTGCCTTATGTAATTTTTTTGTCTGTATATGCAGGCTTCGTACACTGGGAAAATGGAGCACAAGGCTCCGCAAGGAAAGAACAGTTGAGTTGCAGCTCTTGACAAAGAAAAAGAAGGTTAAATTGCCTCCTTGGAGAGAGTCACTCGGACCCATTGTTCCTTCTCCATCCGCCAATTTAAGCTGGTACCTTGGGAACGAGCTGACCGGCGAAGTTGGATTGGCAGGATCGCTTTTTCTCACGAACCGGGGGGGGTCGGTCCTGCTTTTGGCTCTGTAGGTTCTCCCGACTCACCAATTCGTGGTTAGCACAAACTCAAGAGGTCTAGTCAAGTATTCCCTGCAGTGTTAGCATACTTTCAAGAAAAAACGATTCTGGGTTTGGCGGGTAGGCTTCTCGTCGTAAGCTAGGTGACAGATGCTTCCCTTGAGGTCGGGGGGTGGGTCGGTTTTCGTTTGCGACATCAAATTGGCCAGAGAATCAGCCCCAACGCTGCTCCCCCCTCCCCCCAGCCAGAACACGGGAGGGGGTGGGATTACAAGAACGCGCTTGGAAATGGTGACGTGCTCAACACGCTTTGGTCGTAAATTTGTAAATTTGTTGCAGTAGTGTGCTTGTCAGGCCGTCGACTACCCTGAGCAACGCACTATACGCTTTGGTCCTATCATGTGATCCACAGTAGAAAACTTAACTTCCCATGATACGAAGAACTTCCCAAGTACTTCCCATGTACACCCCAAATAGGGTAAAATGACGATTCTGGTGGTTAGTGTGGTACTCATTTGCATGAAAATGACTCCCCACTAACGCAACAACACGACGATTTCTGGCAACTTTTTTGCAGTTAGTACTTCCCGTAAACTTCCGAAGTACTTCCCGAGTACACCCGTTGTACACCCAAGTAAGGCCACCGGATGCGGGAACGTGTTCGTTAGACTTTGGCGGACACTTGCCGGCATAGCCCCCACCCCACCTTTATACTTTTTGGCGGACAGATGACGGCATGGCAAACCATGGCTTTGTCCTGTAGGCTACTGTCACCCCCTCCCCCATGCCGGACATTGTCCGCCAAAGTCTAACCGACACGTTCCCTGCCACAGTAGTGGTATTCTGCCGTCGAGCAGTCGTTCTTCTTAGCCTCTAAGCGCCCACGTCGGTGTCTCGTTGAGCCGTATAGCTGTAAAAGATAAACTCGATTTCGTCCTCGGCACCTATTCTTTTCGCTGCTCAGGAGAGCCGCGTCTAGAAGAGGTCAGGCGGCACGGGGCCTGCCGTCACCAATCGAGAGCCCGCTCTCGACACCACAACAACAACAACAAGAGGCCAAAATCACTCCCCAAGCCCTGCATATTATTCTTTTCCTTGGTCCAGTCTCAGTGCCGCGGCGTAAAAGGGTAAGTAGAAAACGAACCAACTGTTAATGATCTTCGTGTGTTTGCCAGCAAGCAAGAGCGTGAGCGGTTGTGTGAGGAGCGAGAGGCCGCAGTGCGCTGTGGATAGACAGCGGCATGCGATGCAGTTTCAGGGGGTATATAGTATTGGTAGTATTGGTAGTATTGGTAGCATTGGTCAGCTGAGTGTGTGTGGGCCTTCGAAGCGTGGATGATGCCTCTCGCGCTGCTCCCCTTGAGGTTCCTGGCTCATGCCAAAGCGCCGCCGCCCGGGATCATTGGTCAGCTTAGTGTGAGTCTGGTCAAAGAAATGTGGAAACATCAAGGGCAGCCCTTACAAAAGACCAGCCACGGCCAACGCCGCGTGGGTGCAGGCTTTTGATTAATCATCATGTTCCAAACCCGATGGCGCGTAACCTGGAAGCACCCAGAGGGTGTCCGTGGTACAAAGGTGCTGTGCTCTGCAGGACAAGCCAAACCCTGCGCTGCGAGACCCAGACGATCACTCGTAAGCGTGGACACGACGAGGAAAATAGAAGAAATGGGCAAACAGCGGCGATGAAAACGCGGTGCGAAAAACGATTTCCCCGCCAAAGGGGACGTCGCACAGAAATGAGAGAGAGAGAGAGAGTGGGTGTGTGTGACTGAGTGAGAGAGAGAGAGTGGGTGTGTGTGACTGAGTGAGAGAGAGAGAGAGAGAGAGAAAGAGAGAGAGAGAGAAAGAGAGAGAGAGAAATACTCGACGTAGCTGCTTTGACTCCCGGGAGTTGCCCGTGGGGCGCCGTTTCGTCGCCGTCGACGGAGAGCGCGCCGGCGGCGGTCGCAGCTCCGGCAAGCGGCAGCCTGTACCCCCCCCCGCGGCCTGCGGCGATCCAGCGGCGGCGGCGGCGGCGGTGTAGAGGTAAGGCGGCGGTGTAGAGGTAAGGGGCAAATACAATACGAACACAATCTGATTTGTTCTTCGCTTACACCAGCGTGTACCTGTTGTGTTTGTGTGTCTGTCGTGTAGCGGTAGACCCGCATAACCTGACGTCCGTTCAACACGTGGTTCGGTATTTGGATCCCTGTGTGTCTGTCGTGTAGGGGTAGACCCGCATAACCTGACGTCCGTTCAACACGTGGTTCGGTATTTGGATCCCTTCGGTTTTTTAGCGTTGTTTGTGGATTTTTGTCTGGCAGCTTTTTGTCGAGCATTTCCTTCCAAGCTGGCGCTTATGTAAAAAAAGAAAGAAATGAGGATTCTTGCTGAACGCGCACCCCCCCCCTGCAGACGCACTCGTGGTGTACGTGGGGGTACAGGACACCTCCTCCTTCGTAACTTGGCCCTTGCTGCGTTCGTGGGAAGCCACCAGCATGCTGATGAGCGCTCACGACGCGCAACTGGCGGGTGCTCGTTCAGAGGGAGAAGTCGACAGAAAAAAGAGGGTGGTCTTCGTCTTTTTCTCACGAAACGGGGGGAACGTTGTTGTTGGTGCTGGTTTTGTGGGATGAAGTAGGGGGAAGAAAATTTCTTTTTGCGGTGGTCTCCGCTGGCCTGGTAGTCCGTGCTACCTCCTTTCTTTTACACTCGTTCTTCTCTACTCACTACTGTACGTACTCTTTCGCTCTTTTTCTCTCTTTGGCTAGCCAAAACAAAAGACTTCTGCGACCGACACGAAACGGGGGGAAGGGGAAGGGTCCTGCTTTAGGGCAAAGGGGTGCTGGAGTGTTCCTGATTGAGGGCAATGGGACCTGTGAGTCACGTCACCAGACAGCTTTCGAGCTCATTGACATGGTCCTTTGGATGGGGACTGTCGAAAGAGGAAAGGTCTTGGCTTTGTGTTTGGCCAGACATCCGACCTCTTTCTCTCGTTGATGCTAGCATCCAGTCTTCTTCGAGGAAACGCAAGGTTTTGTTTTCGCTTCTTTGTGTCGGTGTCGACAACTTCCTTTATTCTGAGCGTCTTTTCTGCTCTTTCGTGTGCGGCGGTGTTTTGAAGCTTTCTTTCTTTGAACCCAAAAAGCAGCCACAAAAAAGAGCCCGACTAGCACCAACCCCACAGGGAACCTAGAAACATCCGGAAAATCCCGAAAAACTTGCTCTAGATCGGTGTAGGCTGAAAAAACGGCAGGGAAACGTCCCACCAAAACTGGCGGGGCCCATGAAGGACCCATAACGGACCCTCTTATAGAGTGAAAGTTCGCTTGAAATTCCGGGTTTTTAAAGTCTCCGGGTGACCTTCGTCGTTAAGGGAAGATATTCTTTGTGCTCTGAGTGTCGTAAGAGTGGTGGTTACACGAGGTAAGAGGATCGGTGGGTACCTTGGTCGTTGGTCATTGGTGGTTTCGGCCATTGCCCACATACCGTACTTACGGTAGGCCCTCCTCAGTATGGTGCCGCAGTAGGTGACTGTCTGTCTTCTTGGTACCGTCTGACCGTCTCTTTTCGTGTATTTGTGGTGCTGCTTATGGTTTGCGCAGGTTGAATATCCGTAACTATATCGTATTGCAATACGGGTGGGGTGCTACAATTAACGTAGCAAGGAGTCGCGAATAGAAGTAAATAAAAAAAAAAACTTTTAGAGTCAAGGTTCGCTTTTTGCAGGAGAAAGGAGGTGGATGACGACTTCGTTTCGTTCCATGGCAGACCCACCGGGGCTAGTCTTCATACGTGTGTAAGAAAAGTCGGGTTTTTGAGTCTTCGGCGTGAACTTGGAAAAGAATGAAGGGTGAAGGAGGCAGATGCATGTGCTTGGAATGGCCGTGTGCTCAACAACGCACAGGTCCTGGCTTGCACCGTGTTTTCGTCCTTTAAGCCACGGACTTAAGGCGGACCATCAACAACCTGTGTAGCATCTGCAGACTGGACAGCGGTGCGAGCGGGGAAAGGGGGAGGTGCCCATTCCTTTTTTTTGCACTGCAGACAGCCACCCCCCGGGCTGTCCGTTGTCTATTCACAGTTTCACTGAGGCAGTTGATGCACCCAAAAGTCGATAAGGATTTTGGGTTAGAATGCAAAGAAATCTGTAGCAACAACCTGCATCGATAAGAGAACCTTCACACAGCCTTCAGGGTGTGGTTGGTTCAAAGAAACAGTCAAGTTTTGGGTTAAGGCAGTCCCTCAACATTCCTTTGCGCGAGTGATATCAGTTGCAAAGACGTGTTCTTACTTCTCCCGTTCTTCAAGGCAGTTCTCGTTAGACAATACGAAGAGCAGATGCTCCGACGATCCTTCCTTTCCCGCCCCGGGTCGAATTGGGTCTACTAGTTGTCGTCCTTGCTTGACGGAACACAATCAATTGGAAGCAGGCTGACAATTTTTAGACTCTTTCTTTTCGATTCACAGGGATCGAGAGAGTAAAGGTCGGCCCCAAATCCGGGTAACTACCGTCGCACTTTTGTGTCGTGGTTGGCGATCTTCAGGTGGCCCAATGCGTCCAAACCTGCCACGCGACGAAATCGTGCACATCCACTACACTGAGCCGGTCCATCCCCTCTTGATAGACCGTGATAGACCGAAGAATACAGCACCGGGCAATTCGATGCAGCTCTAGGGACTAGGGATGGACCTGATAGACCGTGGTCGAACGTGATTCACTGTGATAAACAGCGGCAGGCACTTCGATGCAGTTTCAAGAGATAGGGCGGACCGGCTCACACACACAAGCAGGATTAGGGTTCCTTACTTTCGCGCACAAAGACGTGTTCTTCCCTTCTAGAGGATACTGTTTTCTCGTTTTCTCTCTTGACACTAGGAATCCATCCCGTGAGAAGCGAAAGGCGCAACATCAATCCACTGAACACGAAGGGGCACCAAACCCACAATAATGTCCGAGTATCACGAACGAACACGTTCCCCACAAAAGATGGCGCCATTGTGGGTCTGTGGTCCTTTGTTGTACTGATTGCAATTCAAGACAATTGATTCCCCACATCGCGAGACCCCCGGGTGCCAAGATGCAGTGCACACGTTACGCACACCAGAAGGGTACCAGAAGCCGGTGTCTATTGGCACAGACGGGGGGGAACGAGGAGCTGTGCAGCGAGTGGCACTCACGCTGCTTTCCAACGGCCTTTCGCGTTTGATACGTTTCGGACCGTGCTTCTTCGGTCATTTCTTGTTTCGATAGTGGTATTGTCCTTTGACAGAGTGAGCCAATGCCTCTCAACTCACCTTTGAGACACACAGCTGTGCCGCGCATGCTCTTGACAGACGCTAGCGTCCGGCATTGTGTATGCGTGTTACAGTCGTTGGGTGTGTAATGACAACGGGCTTCGTCGGTCACTCGAGTGGGGTTCGTTACTTCACCGCCGTAGGTAGGGAGGCCTGCTTGGCTGTCCTTGGACTGTGCTTCCATGCCGATGCTGCTTCGTTTTTGGACTTCTTCACGATCCCAACGTCCCGGTCTTCCCTTGGTGCACGGCTTGCGTTCCGTCTCTGTAGTCCGTCTCTGTAGTCCGTTTCTTATTGCGCCAGTGGGGAGTCATCGGCGTGCTGATGGGTATAACACCCCTTTAAAGCAGGTGCTTATGCAACAAAGAATCCCGAGCACCGCATCAGGTTAAAAGAAGTCTATTTTTCGTTTGTCCCCCAGCGGCGGCTGCCGGCTATCCATCCCCCTAATCATCTCGTGTTCGCTCGGTTCTCTTTCTGGAGGACTGTGATGTTGGGCTGGATAGGGTGGAACGATAAGAATCCGACCGAAGAACCGCGAAAGTAGAAAGAGGGTAGGGCTTCGTCGGAGGACACGCCACGTTGTTGACTGAAGTCGAAGAAAAAGCGGTGGAGTGGCCAGTAGCGCACTACGCAAAGCAACGCCCGAAAGAAACGTTGATCCAATATACTGGTACCCCTCCATACGCAGCTGGGGGCTAACTGCGTGTCTAAACGGGTCCTGACGGGGCTTGTATAACTTGCCACGGCGGCAAGAGAAAGTCCAGTGTCTTTTAGCGTTTATTGTGGTTTAGAGGTTCGGTGTTTTAGGGTCTCCGGTTGACCATTGAGGCTGTGAGGAGGGTAGTAGGTATGCTTATACACTATAACTACGGCTAGCTTTTGTAAATTGTAGCCCTCGCCGTTTCACAAACCCCGCACGAACCACGCAATACGGGGTTTGCGGGGGTACCGATATACCGTTAATAGTAATGAGACACCCCCCCAGAACTCTACCGGCAGGGCTTACGCTCCGTTTTCGGTCTACGTGTGGTCCACATGTGGGCGCTTAAGGTTCGAGGGGGAATAGTTGAGTTGCAGCTCTTGACAAAGATAGATGGAAAAAAGAAGGTGTTTTTATTCTTCGCATTTTTCTCACGAACGGGGGGGGGTCGGTCCTGCTTTTGGCTTTGTAGGTTCTCCCGACTCCCCAATTCGTGGTCAGCACAAACTCAAGAGGTCTAGTCAACTATTCCCTGCAGTATTGGCATACTTTCAAAAAAGAAATCTTTCCCCTCATGTGCGACGGCAGAAGAAATAGCGTCGCTACTGGACTTGGCGACACCTGGCTGTGCGGCCTTGGCCACTAGTGGGCCTAGACTCCCCTGCATGTGGACCAATAAATCAAAACCCACATGTGGTACCTGTGGATCCACACGTGGGGGAACAAAATCCAAAAAGAATTAACGTGTGGAAGTCCACACGTTCCACACGTGGAGCGTAAGCCCTGTCAACCGGTCCGGATATTGCTCGGTCTTCGTTCTCGTCTCCTTTTTCTTCGTTTTTTTTGTGTTTCCGGCGATAATTGCACAGTCAGTTGCCTGTGACGGCGTTCGTTTTCTTGCCTTTCCCGACGACAGCAAGTGTCGGACTTGCCCACCCGAAGGCAGCAGGTTTCGTTCTAAGCAGGGTTCTCTTAATTTCTTTTTTTCTTCTCGTTTCCAGGTACCAGGGAAAGCCTGCTACACGGGAGCCAAGCTTCACGTGTTCGGCGGTACTGCAGAGCCACGGGTCTACGGGTCAAGTGGCTACCGATTTCCCAAACTAAAGCATCATGGCGTGGCGCACCTTGGGGCTTGGCGCTCGCGCTGAACACAAGCTCGTCGAGACGGTCAGCCACAGGGCAGAGCGGACGGGGTTGTGGCACACACTGTGCTGCCTCCGACTCAAGCTTTGCAAGCTGTGGTTGACCGTCAACGTTCCTGGACAAGGAGCGGCCTTTTTCTTTTTCTTCTTCTTTTCTTTCTCTCTCTCGTTTCATTTTCACGTTCTCGACTCCCTTTTTTTTTTGCATTTCCAATGTTCCTGTCGATCCCGAGGGAACGGGCGGTCCAGAATTTTGTTTGATTGTAAATGGCGGTGCTTCAAAACACTAAAGAAATTGTTCGCCGCAGGGGGAAGCTTGCAACACGGAGCAACGCGCGTGTTGAGCAACGCGCGTGTTTAGTATGGTGGTACTGCAAGATTCCATTTCCCAAGCTCCGCTGAACTCGTTGACAGTTGTTTGCAGCACCGCCTCTGCCTGCACACAACGGGCAACGGCAAGCGAAGAGAGTGCGGTTTCCGAGTTCTTTCGGCATGCGATGAGATGCTTCCCCCCCCCCCCCCCCCCGACGACAGCAAGCGTCAGACTTGCCCGAACCTGTTTTGCAAATCAAAGTTTTAAGGAACCGTGTTTTTTGTGCTCTTTTCTTTGTAGTACTAACAATCTTGCGGGTTGCCCTTCAATGTATTGTGCAGGCTCAAAGACGCAGGCAGCGCGTTTTGGTGGTTGATCCGAATTCCTTACCCGAATGTACACAGGGTAAATACAAGTGGGAAAACGATCACCCGGCACGCACAAACAAAACGAAGCGCCTGTCTTGTTATTCCGCGAGGTAAGGTGCGAAGTGGTGCCACCTTCCTTTTTCCCTCCTGAGGATGCGCGGTGGCCGCAGATTTTGAGTCGGGAAATACTCGACGTAGCTGCTTTGACTCCGAATGGAAGGGAGGAAATATAGAGGTAGAGGGGAAAATACCACACAAACACAATCTGATTTGTTCTTCGCTTACACCACCGTGTGTTGTTCTCTCACTAGGACTTTGACCTGTTGTGTTTGTGTGATTTGTCGTGTTGGGGTAGACCCGCATGACCTCACGTCCGTTCAACACGTGGTTCGTAGTTACTGCACTTGTGATCCCTTCGGTTCTTTGTCTGGCAGTTATTGTCGAGCATTTCCTTCGAAGCTGGCGCTTGTGTAAAAAAATGGCCCGGCACACTGTGCACCCTCTGTTCGTTGTTGCCCGCGACGCAACGTCCTCCGATAGGCAACACCCATGGGGACAAAGTGGCAACCGTTAAGTCCTGCTGCGCAACAGTCCCGCTGCTGCGTACCCACACCCCCTCAAGAGCGAGAGGGATTTCCGGGCGAAGAATAGTCGTTGCAGCGCTTGCGGCAGCCGCCTCCCGGCTTTGGGTTCGATCAAATACTCGAGGGACTGCCTTGTGCTCATTTCGACGGAGGGTTTTGTTGACCGCTTACGCCCGCCACTAAACCCAGATGTACCTGCGTTTCATGTGGGCACTTGTTGTTGTCGATAGTGGGGCAGCATCGGCATGCTGATGACTCCCCACTCGCAACTGCTTGTACAACAAAGAATTCGCTTCCCAAAATATCTGGCGTTCACCAAGAGACCCCAGGGCCGATGTCCCGATGCGCTCAACTGCCGCGGGGACAAAGCGGAATCGCTTCTCCAAAGGCTTTGCGCGCCCCGGGACGGACCAGCGGGCAGGTGTCGTGTCACCGCGAGGGCCACGTCTCCGCCGCCCCCGCCCGCGTGCGGTCGAAAGACCGCTGCGCGGACACGGTTTATCACAATTACCCGTCTTCTTGTTGCTTTAGTGGTATGGTCCTTTGACAGAGTGAGCCGATGCCTCCCATCTCACCTTTAAAACACGGCTGAGTCACGCATGCTCTTGACAGACGCTAGCGTCCGACATTTCGCACGCGCGTCGCAGTCGTTGGGTGGTGTTGACAAGGGGGTATCATCGGACACTCGGATGAGCTTCGTTACTTCACTGCCGCAGGTTCCCCCCTGCCCTGGGAGGTCCGCGTTGGTGGTGTTGCTTCGCTTTTGGACTCCTTCTTCGACTTCGCACGGTCCCAACGTCCTGGTCTGCCCTTGGTGCACGTCTTGCGCTCAGTCGGCGCAGTTCGTCTCTCCTGCTTGACTTCGTGCTTCCTTCTTGTTGCTTTCGTGGGAGTCATTTGCATGCAAATGAGTACCACACTATTGCGCGGACACGGTTTATCACACTTACCCGCCTCGCGCAGCGCGATGAAAGCTCAATACCCCCACCCCACAATACCGCCCCCGCTCACCCCAGCCCCTCCCCGCCAAACCCGCACTCCCCCCCCCAAAGGCAAACCGAGTCAACCCAAGGATGGTGGTGGCACGCTGAAAGAAATGTGTGGACACGGGGGTGGGAGGAAAGGCTCCTTCGGCTTGAACCACCGGTAATTCCTCACATATAGTCCTGCTTCGCAGTCGGTCCGACATACCGACGCAAGCCAGATGGATTCGTTCTTCGTTCCGAGTCGGACAAAAGTCAGACGGCCGTCTAACTCGGACGGAGTCGGAAGAAAGTACAAAAAACGTACGAAAAAGGCCAGGCAGGCGGCGGCCTCCTTGAAACCTGTCAGTCGTGTTTCATTCGCGGGGTAAGGAACTCTGATCCCAAAACAGTGCTGCCGCAAGTCTTTTCTAGCTTTCACAAAAAAACATACGTACTCCCGGCAACTGCATGGCAAGCCCGAGAGAACGAAAAGAAGTAAACGACGCGTGCCGCCACCGAACCCATTCATTCCACTCCAGCGGGGGCAGGGGTTGAAGGGGGGAGGGGGGGCGGCGGGGGTGTGTGCTTTCAAGTCAGAGGGATCCCGGAAACGGCTGCGGTGGGTGAGAAGCTCGACGTGAGGGACTCCGCGTGGCCGATGCTGTCCGACGAGGCGCCGTCGGAAGACCTGTCGAACGACGTGGCCTTCTTCTTCTTCTTGCCGCCGCTGCTGTTGTTGGTGCTGCCGCCCTGCTGGTGGCCTGGCTTCGGCTTCTGCGCCGGCGGCTGGTACTGCTGCTGCTGGTGCGGCGGCGGCTGGTGCTTCTGCAGCAGCAGCTGCTGCTGCAGCTGCTGCTGCTGCTGGAGCTGCTGCTGCTGCTGCGCGAGCTGCTGCTGATGGTGGTGGTGGTGGTGGTGGTGTGGTTGCTGGAAGAGTCCTTGCTGCTGCTGCTGCTGCTGCTGCTGCTGCGCGAGGACGGAGCCCGCCGCCGCTGCGAACGGCAGGGGCGACCCGGTAGCGTGTGGGCCCGAGAGGGGCATTCCGGGGTATGCCATGGGGTACGGCCACTGATACGGGTACTGCAGCATGTTTACGGGCTGGTGGGGGCACGGGTGGTATGCGGACATCGGCTTCGCCGCCTCGCCCGCGCCCCCCGGGTGGGCCTGCGGCTGCGCCAGCTGCGACGCGTGCTGCGACGCGTCGCCCTGCAGCAGCGACGACCACTGCGCCACCTGCGCCGGCGGCAGGGGCAGGATGGGGGTCCCCATGGCAGGCTGGGCGTGGTGGAACCCAGCAACACCGCCGCCGCCGACGTGAACAGCCGCCTCACTGTTCGGGGCGACAGGAGGCGACGGCGGTGACGGCGG
This sequence comes from Diplonema papillatum, assembly GCA_030068145.1. Taxonomy (NCBI): domain Eukaryota; phylum Euglenozoa; class Diplonemea; order Diplonemida; family Diplonemidae; genus Diplonema; species Diplonema papillatum. The sequence goes on from JAPJBO010000824.1 coordinate 82,126, forward strand.
CGCCGCGGTGTCGAGGTCGATTCGACGGCCGCGCTGCTGCTGGTTCTGCTGGCTCGGCTGCTGCTGCTGCTGCTGCTGCTGCGCCTTGCTGGCCTGCGCCTTCTTCTTCCCTTTCCCCTGCCCTTTGGCGGGCGGCGGCGCGCCGCTGGCGGCGGCTGCGGCCGTGGCAGGGTTGCCGGCCGAGGTCGCAGCCGCGTGGCCCGCCAGCAAAGCGCCTGCCTGGCTCGGCTGGCCGGCTGGGTTAGGCAGCACCACGGGGACCAACGCCTGGGCGTGGCCCTGGGCAGTGTACGCGGGGAGCTGGGCTGCGTTGGCAGGGTAGGAGAGCTGCGGGGCGGCGTGGCGCGAGGCATCCGGCGCCGGCTGCTGCAGCTGCTGCTGCTGCTGCTGCTGCGGCGCGGGCGGCAGAGCGCCGTCCGCCTGGGCTTGCTGGCCGAGCTGCGGCAGGGCAAGAGGGTAGTGCGCGTGGTGCTGCAGCAGCGCCATGGCATCGGGCACGTGCTGCTGCTGCTGCTGCTGCTGTTGCAGTTGCTGCAGTTGTTGTTGATGCTGTTGTTGTTGATGTTGTTGCAGTTGCTGCTGCTGCTGTTGCTGCTGCTGCTGCTGTTGCTGCTGGGCGAGAAGCTGCGCCTGCTGGTGGTGCGACGTAAGGGCTGCTATTGCGTTTTGCTGCACTTGCGGGTACGGTTGCAGCGGTTGCTGCTGCTGCTGCTGCTGCGGCTGCGGCTGCTGCGGCTGCTGCGGTTGCAGCGCGTGCGGGTACAGCTGCTGCATGACGGTCGCCTGCTGGCCGTGCAGCGGGTTAGCGGGGAAGTACGAAGGCGAGACGTCGGAAGTAGGCATCGGGATGTGGATTCCGGGGAACCTGCCGACCTGCAGGGCGGGGTTCCAGTTCGGGTACCACAGCGGGGCGCCGGCGCCCGGCATGACAGGGGGGATAGCCTGCCCTTGCTGCAATGCACCTGCGGTGTCAACCTCGGTTTGGGCCGCGGAGGGCACTGTGTTGGCCATGAGGGACGGGGTCGCGTGCACCGCCACGTTGGCGGCGATGGCGGCTTGGTACTGCTGCTGCCGTTGAAACATGAAGGTCTGCTGCAGGCCCAAGCCCCCGCTGGGGTTGCCGGGTGCTGCGAGGGACTCTGGCAGGGCTTGGCCCGGGGTCACAAGCCCACCAACAGACACCTGCATGGGGCCTTGGACCGTCATAGAGCCAACATCCTTCACTGCATCCGTGTCATCATCCCCCGTAGGTTCAGCACCGGGCAGAGGCGCAGAGAGTAGCGTCGATGTACTCGACTCGTCTTGGCTGCTATTACTGTTCGCGCTGCTGTTGCTCAAACCGGAGTTGGTGGCTGGCTGCGACGGCTTGGAGGTCCACTCGACCAGGACCTTGCGCTCTCTCTGGAACACTGCGAAGTCCTTGATGACCTGCCGCAGCAGCGGGCACTTGGCGGTCGAAGACGTTGGTGTGGTGGTTGTGGTTGCTGGATTCGAAGAGAAGCTACTGGCCAAAGATGCGGGCTTCGATGATGCTCGCAGGTTCTCCAGCTTGAGATACATGTCCTTGAACGTCTCCGAGATGTCAGAGAAGCAGAAGCACTGTTCCGTGACCTGTATGAAAAAGTTGACGACTTCAGTAAGTACGACTCACAAAATATTCAGACGGTTTCGTTGTTTTCGAGAACTGTATCTTATCAATCTCTGGTTCTGCATTATTTTCACCGCGGTGTTGTGTGCGCCGCTGCTAACCCTTTCATTACGTTTGTCGGGCATCGGATTGAGGAGGGAGGAGGGCGAAGAAAGATGCACATACGTTGTTCGTGGAGTTCAGAGGGTCTTGCACGCACCATATTTTGGCTTGCTTCGACTTCTGTGACATCCGCCGCATGGTGCCTTGTCGAACTCCTGTTGTATGTGGGTGCCTAGTTAATCTGTCTGTGGTTTTGTCCACTGTCACCGTGTCCCGCCTTCCACCGTAGCCCCCGTCTCCCTCGTACTGCATAGGTCTGGGCGCAGCACGTAGCTGTGGAATACGGTACGCTGAGTGTCCTGGTGGGGATGCGTCGGGAGATGCAACCTATTGATGCACAGCGCCATGGTACCATCAGGACGCTAGTGGGGGACCTCAGCCGTTTGAAGATCCACGCGCTAAGCTGAAGCACATCACTCAGCGCAGGAAAAGAAAGCAACAGCGATGCTCTTAGTAACGGTGAGTGAACCAGGGCAGAGCCCAATCCTGAACCGGTGTTCTACGATTCTGGGGGACACAACTGGCGGAGGATGTAGTTCGTAGCTGTGAATGCAAGGATGTGGACCACGTCGCAGTAGTAGCACCAGCCGCCGATCATGGAGAGCACCTAGGCTGCGGATCACCATCCTTGGTAGCAGCACGTGAGGTGTACGCCTTCCAAGTGGTGCATCTGGTCTCCTTAAGAACATGAAGTGGCATACCGAGCGGTTTGTTCATGTCGACCGTGGTGTTGGCGAAGTCGAAGGTGCCTCCTGTTCTGTAGTGGTCCAGGAAGCCGGCAAAAAGCTCGCCGAGGCGGGGCTCTACCCCTTGCTCACGCGCACGGCGGAGATACGCAAAGACCTGCCGCGAGGATGTGTCGTTTTTTTTACAGCATACGTTCGATGTAGTTGAGCTGGGCAGGTAAAAGGCAGAGAAGACGCCGGGGCAACACTAGTAGATGCAAGCCGCATTTTTTGTGAACAGCCCCTCGGCTGATGCGGAAGCCAGGGCATGATGCTCAGTATGTCCCCACGCTTGACCGACGTTCCGTAGTGGTACACGCTTTGGTAACACGCACGAACTCGGATGACGGCACCAACGCAAGGTAGTGTGCAAAATATGCCAAACACGTAAAATTTTCGATGCAGGGATTGTCAGTGCGGACTTAGGTCTGGGCTCAGATCGAAGGTGCTGTGAGTGGCGCTCTCGGGTGCTACCCGCGGCTCCTAATTTCTTCCAGGCCTTCTTGCATGTTGTGCCCGCAATGAAGTGTCAGCTTGGAGCTGTTACGAACAAGAGGAATCCAACTGAATAATAAAACACAGCTTTCCGCTACATCACAGCGGTGGCGAGTGGAATGTGGGACCGCATACCATTAGGCAAAGTCCGTACGAGCTGAGGCCGCCTTTGACGACTTGGTTGTTCGAGGTGAGGACAAGGACCAGCTTCAGGATGAGGATCAGCGCACTGTGGATTCGATTTATATTTCGGACTAGCTTCAAGAACCCCGTCGTGGAAACAGCCCTTTTCGCTTTTTTTGGCCAACCTCGATAGAGCACTTCCTAGAGCACTCCCTAGGCATACATCCGATCCAACTCGTACGCGAGAATGATTCTCGCATTCTCGCATGAAATTCTCGCATATTCTCGCATGCGAGAATGATACGAGTGAAATACGAGAGTGTGTAAACCACTCAAGAACCATGTATTTGACCCGTATTCGAGGCTCCGACAGGAATACCAAGTGAAGATAGCAAAATAACGAAATAAGACTACGCCAACTGCAGCTTGCAGCTGGCATTGTGTCTTGCTTTCAAGACAAGGAGACCTCAACAATGTGATGTCGACAACAACTCTGGTTGCTCCATGGTATTGCTTTTAATGCTTGAACAATGGTCGAAAACACGCTTCACAACAAGTGCTCCGCCACTGTGCCCGCAACTTCTCCAGCTGCGACTTCTTGTGTTTTCTTCTCACGATTTCCTCTGCCACAGCTCGTTTCGTGGAGCTGGCGGCTAGCATTCAATTGCCGCTGACTTAAGAGGCACCGGCATTTTGAGTGTTGGCCTCGGGGCCGCCTTTGCAGGTGCATTATTAGGTTGCAGGCTCTCTGGATGGCAGGTACGTCCGCGAGCCCTTGGAATCTAGCGAGCCCAGCGACAGCGAGTCAAGGAGACCTACTCCACAAATAACGCTAAAAGCACAGGCAAATCCGGTTTCCGAGTTCACAAACAGCTTTGAAAGCCTGCATCCACGAACAGCCGAAACGAACTGTGGCAGTGAAGGCAGAGGAGGAAAGGAAAGTTCACTACACAGAGGAAGCAGCAGCTGGAGAAGTTCGGAGGCCCAGTGGTGGTGAAATGCGCCGCGGAAGCCTCGGAGACGACCTAAAACGTTGATTCCTGCCGGTTTCTCATGTGTTCAAGCATCCCGTACTGTGAGTAACCTCATTCTCGCATATTCTCACGTGCGAGAATATGCGAGAATCATACGAGAATTGCGAGAATATGCGAGAATTTTGCGAGAATCGGGGCCGCGACCCCCCAAATACGAGAATACGCGAGAATACGAGTCGTATCGGATGTATGCCTAGGGGGAAAAGCGTACGGACGAAAGGCGAGGGGGCCCTCCAGGAATGAATGACATCTGGTGAATCACTCGGGCAAGATCAAGAGTCTTGTCCCCCAAACGCAGTACTGGACGACCAGCATTGTTCTTCGCGTGCACAGGCTACGAACCTTTCTGGGGGAAAAGGTTTACCTGAATTGGCACTCGGGCGGCACAGCTGTCACCTGTCACACGTTCTAAACCAAGCTCAGCGGGAACAGAAACCTCGCGTAGAGCATAAGGGGTAACGCTTGCACGATACACAATCTTCCGTACCGATCTTCGGTTTAAAGAGATGACGCCGGAGGTGACAGAAAGACTACGACAAAGTGTCTGCCACGAACGTGTCGCCTCAGGCCTCGGGCGAGGGGTAAAAGTACTAGGATTTCTCGGGCTTGCAACGGGGGAATAACCTAGTACAGTCGTCGTCGGAATGTGTCAATCTTCGAGTACAGTCGTCGTCAGAATAGTGTCGATCTTCAAGTACAGTCGTCGTCGGAATAGTGTTACTCTTCGAGTACAGTCGTCGTCGGAATTTGTGTTAATCTTCTCGTACAGTAGCGAGAGAGAGAAAGGCCGCCAAGGGTCCAGGAACGTTGACGGTCAACCACAGCTAGCAAAGCTTGAGTCGGAGGCTGCACAGTGCTACAACCCCGTCCGCTCTGCCCTGTGGCTGACCGTCTCGACGAGCTTGTGGTCAGCGCGAGCGCCAAGCCCCAAGGTGCGCCACGCCTTGATGCTTTAGTTTGGGAAGTCGGTAGCTACTTGACCCGTAGGCCCGTGGCTCTGCAGTACCGCCGAACACGTGAAGCTTGGCTCCCGTGTTGCAGGCTTTCCCTGGTACCTACGTACAGTAGCAACATGAAAGAAGAAGAAAAGGTGTGTACCGTGCATGGTAGCTCTCATGGGCGGCTATGTTGTCGCGTACGAGGCTGACGGAGTCGGACCAGTGCGGGATGTCGAAGGTGATGTCGCCGCGGAGCTTGGTTTGAGGGCAGGTGAACTTCACGACGGGCACGCGGGCAGTCGAGACGACCGCGGTCGTGAGGAGGCCGCCCTTCTTGAAGGCCCGCGCGACCTTGTCGAGCATCTTCTCCCTCCCTTCCTTGACGCCGAGGACCACGAAGTCGATATCGCTGCTCGGCAGTGCGAGGTGCGTTGCCCAGCTACCATAGATCTCAACCGTGCAGCTTGGAAACACCTGCCTCACAAGCCGCTTAGTCTTCTTGATCAGCTCCTGCCGCGACAGCTGCTCTGGTGGCGTTAGCTCTAGGCTCGTTGCCGCGGCCGACAGTTCTTCGCCCAATGCATCATAAAGGCTCATCCCCGCACGGCTCAACGAGCACACGCACCCTCCAGAGCCAGGAGAGAGTACGGATGCTGCTTGAGAGGTGGGGGGGGGGGAAGGGGGCCCAGGATACACACCGTCTGTTTATCTTCTCTTTTCGTGTTCCTGTTGTTGTATGGGGGGGAAAATCTTAGTTTACTGTTTAGGCAGAGCACTGCCTCTCATGCATGGTTGATGCTAGCATCAAGTCTTCTTCGAGGAAGATGTTGTCTAGGAAAGGGATGCAAAATAGAAAGAGGTAAAAAGGGGTAAAAAGGGGAGTTGACGGCTCCCAAAGTGGGGTATGAAACCTTGAGGGACTAGTCCTCTTTATTGTTTTTCACCGCGGTGTTGTGTGCACCTCGTTCTTCGTCTCGGGTTTCGCTCGTGAACGCAGACCAATCCAGAGTTAGAGCTCATCAGTGGGTCCTTTGGACGGGGACTTTCGGTCCTGTTCCGGTGCTATCACAACTTTCTGGTTTCATTGTTCGTCGCATCCTTCCTTCGTAAGTTAAAAAAGGGGGTCGGGTTTTGTTGTGGCTCGTAACCAACCGCCACGGGGCACTGCTTTCACTTAGTGAAAGTGTTTACACCTTCTCAAGGGAGACGATGTAGCCATTCGAGACGAACTTGCTGGCACAGGGGGATGGGGATACTGCAAGAACGCGCTTGGAATGGATATGTGCTCAACACCGCACTGGTCCCGCCTGCGCCGTGTTTCGCTATCATCAGCGCGGGACCTGAATGTCTGCAGACAGGACAGCGGTGTGAGTCTGGCTTGTCAGGCGGCTGTTCGTAGCTCGTCACAGCCAGGACCACCCGTGCTACTAGTTAAAAAACTCGGGGCCGACGTGCCGTGGCGCAGCTTTTCTGCCAGAATTCGCTGCTTCCGCCGTGTTGTGTGCGCACGTTGCTGAGACACGAACGGAAACGAAAATGACTTCTCTTTCCCTTCGTTTTTTTTTTTTTTTTTACAGGAGCACCGCGCCGTGGAAAGCAAAGCCGGTGACGTGGGGGCCGTGTTCAACACAACAAGACTGCTCATTTTCTCGCGCGGCCAACCGTCGGCACACATTCATTCCGCCCGCAGAGTCGCCGCTGACACGGCCACCCGGATGGATTTGGGCACCTTTCGGCCTCAGAATACGGTATAGGTCGCATACACACAATTTGCCAGAATCGTTCTGCCAAAACCTTCCCCCTCTTGGACATCCGCATGTAGGACGAGCTTGCTGGCCATGGCCTGTGGTGTCGTTGTGAAGGACATTTTCTGTCCCCTGTGAGATCTTGCCTTCGTGTGTGCGACCCGCGTTCGACTTCCTCCCTGATTGTCTTTCTCAGCCCAAAGTGCCCATGTGTTGTTGGGTATTGGGGGGGGAGGGGTGGCCAGCCCGCGAAGAAAAAGCAAGGCTTGCGGCTTGTTTGCACTGAAAAAGGTTGCCGAGGGGGAATGGCACGAGACTCTCTATTATTCGAGGTACTTGGCCATGGTTTCCAGCATCTCGCGCGCCTTCGCGCGGTCGGGTTCGTGGGGGGAAGCGTCGACGACGGCCGTGAACTCGCGGGCGGCCTCGTCGTAGCGTTTGAGGAGGAGCAGCGCGTTGGCGAGCATGAGATGGACCTTCGGGGCATCTTTAACGTGGAGAGACCGGGAGAGGGCGGCTTCCGCGAGATGGACCCGATTGCTCCGCAGGTAGTCAGCCCCAACCTCCGCGGGTGGTGCGTGGTTGGGAAGGCCGAGGCTAAGACCTGGTGGAAGAGTGCCTTCTCAGGTCAGGGATTCTGACCAACCTTCAAAGTGCCCGTGTGTCGTTGGGTATTGGGGAGAGGGGGCGATCACGAACGGGGGGGGTCGGTCCTGCATATGACTTTGTAGGCTCTCCCGACTCCCCAAATCGTGGTTAGCACAAATTCAAGAGGTCTAGTCAACTATTCCCTGCAGTATTATTCGAGGTACTTAGCCATGGTTTCCAGCATCTCGCGCGCCTTCGCGCGGTCGGGCTCGTGGGGGGAAGCGTCGACGACGGCCGTGAACTCGCGGGCGGCCTCGTCGTAGCGTTTGAGGAGGAGCAGCGCGTTGGCGAGCATGAGATGGACCTTCGGGGCATCTTTAACGTGGAGAGACCGGGAGAGGGCGGCTTCCGCGAGATGGACCCGATTGCTCCGCAGGTACTCAGCCCCAACCTCTGCGAGGAGTGCGTGATCGGCAAGGCCGAGGTTAAGCGCCTGGTGGAAGGCCTGGTCGGCCTCTTCGTGCCGCGATTTCCCGTCGGACCGGCGGAGGCACACCAGCGTGACGTAAGCCCAGGTCTTCGGGTTCAGGTTGTTCAGCAGGTTGCTCTCGTTCAGCGCCTGCTCCGCGTGCTCGTAGCGCTCGAGTCGATAGCACGAGATGCCCAAACCCATCCAGGTCACCCCGCACGGCCACTTCCTCGCCGCGAGCACAAACGCGTCGGCAGCGTCCGAATACCGCCCTAGGGCGCTGTACAGGTTGCCCAGCCGTGCGTACACCTGCCCGGGGACCTGGGCCTCGTCGATTTCCATCGCCGCCGTGTAGTGGTCACGCGCGAGGACGCATGCGTCCATGCAGTGCTCCGACCCGTCGGGCTTTGCGACCGCGACTTCGCCCTGCCCCATGGCGGAGTAGACGTCGCCAAGCAGGATGTGGAGTTCGGCGGTGGGGACCCCGTTGAGCTTCACCGCCTCCTCCAGGCGCTCGCGCGCTTTGTCGTTCTCCTTCATTTGGAACTGCATCCGGCCTTCCACCACGAGCGCGCGCACGGCCGAGCCGCCGGCCGCCCGGTTGACGTTGTCGATGCAGTGCTGCGTGAGCGGTTCTAGGTGAAGATCCAGGGTCACACCGGCGAGCTGAAGGTCGAGAGACTCCGGCGCCGCGGCAACCGTGCCCCCACCTTCGGCGGAAGCGCGTGCGGCTTGGGTGCGGGCGTGTTTACCCCAGTGCCTGTGTTCATCTTGCTGCTCCGGCGTTTCGGCCGGGTGGAGGAGGGCTACTTCGAAGTACAGCGCTAGGGCTCCCCAGGCGAGTGGGGAGGACATGTCGGCGTCGACGGCTGCTTGGAGGAAGACTTCGGACTCCTTCAGCCGCCCGTTGCAGAGGAGGAGCAGGCCGTAGCCGAGGAGGGAGGGGACGTGCGCCATTTCGATGGCGAGGGCCTCTTTGAAGGCCTGCTCGGCCTTGATCCCGTCGCGGATGCGCAGGCAGTACCGGGCGTAGTCGCCCCACGCGGCGGGCGACTCCTGCTGCCCGCCGGCAGCCGCCGGCGCGTGGACCAGCCGCTCTTGGTGGAACCGCTCGGCCATCGCTTCCTCCTGCACGGCTTCCGCCTCGGTCGCCAGCCGCAGCCACTTGTCGTTTCGGTCCTCGTCGGGTTTGAACGCCGCCGGCCCGAGCTCGTCCCTGTGGGTTTGTTTCGCTAGATAGGTGTCGTTCGACAGGTTATACTTTTTTTTTCGGTTGACAACTTGTGTCAGACTAGGGTGGTTCTTATTTAGAGTTGTCGTTCGCTTGATATTTATGTATTCGCGAAGTTCAGCTGCGTGGTTGTGGATTTTCTGGGATGACAATCTTAGCTTAATTTGTAGGCAGAACACTGCCTCTCGTGCACGATTGGTGCTGGCATCAGGTCTTCTTCGAAGAAAGATGTTATGCAGAAAGGGGGGAGTTTTCGTTGTATGTCTAGGCAAGACACTGCTGCCGGGAGCCTCCCGGACGAGGCCCGGCCGCACGGGTTTGGGGCCAGGCTAGTGGCCCTCGAGAAGAGAAGGACGGGGGTCTCCGGCCCATCGCCTGTGGAGAGGTCCTGAGGAGGATGGCGGCCAAGATCTTGGCCAGGGACAAGTCCGTGGTGCAGGCGGTCAAGCCCATCCTGGAGAGGTGCGGCCAGACCGGGGTCGGGATGAAGTCCGGCGCCGACGCCATGGTCTGCGCGATGCGGTGCGTGGGAGAGGCGTACCGGCGCGACGGCCAAGGGCGGGGGATCCTGAAGGTGGACCTGCAGAACGCCTTTAACAAGGTGAGCAGGGAGGCCATCTTGCAGGCAGTGGCCGAGAGCGCCCCAGGCCTCCTGCCATACGCGATAGCGGCGTACGGGCGCAGGTCACGGCTTTCCTTCGGGGAGGAAGTGGTCTGGTCCGAGTGCGGAGTGCAACAGGGGGACCCACTCGGGCCGTTGTTCTTCTGTCTCGTGTTGGAGAAAGTCCTGCGGAAGGTGGACTTGTCCCTGGCCGGGCGGCTGCCAACGTTTGCTGTTTTTTTTCGCGGTAGATCACGGTCGCAATGGGTTGCACCCGCTAAATTAAGGTGTCGCAGGGAAACACGTCATCTGAACTGGCAATGTAGCTCTGACCCGGCGTCCAAGAAAGGAATGCGTAGTTTTGTTTTATTCTTTTACTTTTTTGTATTGAGGTGTCATTCAGATGTAAATCCAAAGCCGCACACGTCATATTTTGTTAAGCAGCGGCTGCCAAAACTTGCCGTGACACCTGTGAAAGTGAAGGAGGAAAGGAGAAAAGGTTTCTAAAAAAGAAAGGAAACAAAGTACTTACCGAGACAAGGCTTTGTTCAGCGTGAAGTGCATCTGATCCAGCAAGTAGACGTACAGTTCGTTGTAGAATCTTTCCATGACCGCCCTGCGAGTGAGTTTAGTTTGACCGACGGCTTACCTATAATAGGGGGGGCACTCCCACGCACAAGACGAGCTAATGAATACTGCACCCCCGACGAACCATGAAACCTTGAGGGACTAGCCCCGGGGATACTTTCACCGGGGTTGTGTATCCCTCGTTCTTCGTCTCAGATTTCGCTCTTGAACGCAGACCAATCCAAAGTCAGAGCTCATCAGTGGATCCTTTGGATGGGGATTTTCAGTCCTGTTCCGGTGCGAGCACAACTTGGTTTTGTGTGTTTCTCCTTCTCACAGTTTCACTGAGGGAGTTGATGCACCACGAAAGTCGATTAGAGAACTTCACACAGCCTTCAGGGTGTGGTTGGTTCAAAGAAAAAATCAAGTTTTAAAAAAAGGAGAGGGTTTGGATGCATGTGTGGCTCGTAACCAACCGCCACGGGGCATCACTTTCAAGGAGTGAAAGTGTTTAAGCTTTCTCCAGGGAAACGATGTAACCGTTTGTTGTGAACTTGATGGGGACACTTGCTGGTCGTCGTAACACACCCAGTCATTGTTTTCTCGCAGCACGGTGTACGCATGTACTTTCCCTGTGTGGACAATGAAGCCAGTTACCATGTAAGGGGGAGAGAGGTTTGAGAGGAAATGCAGACTTGGAGGTCCCCGGCTTCTTCGCGAACTTCTCCTTGACGATGCGGACGATGCAGTGCTTCAGCTTTTCGCGGTGGGCGTACGACCGGCCGGAGCTTGAGAGGAAGTGGAGGAAGGTCTTGCGGTGGTCCTCCGACGCGTCGAACGGCGGCCGCGGGACTAGCGGGTCGCTGGCGTCGGGGCCCTCCCCCTGCTGCTGCTGGGCGGAGAACTGCCTGTAAGTCTGCGACGACGGAGCCGACGATTTCGAGCACGTCGTGGCCGAACGCCTTCGTCGCCTCCATCGCGACCTGCGCCGGCTTGACGCGCGCGGGGATGATGTCGGCCGGCACGATCGACGGCTTCAGCCGCTTCCCCGGCAGGGTTACGAGCGGCCTCTCGAACGAGACCCGCACGCACAGGCACGTCGCCCGCGCCTCGTACGGGTGCACCTTCTCCCCCGCCGGCCCTGCTGCCACCGGCTCGTCCTCGGCGGAGAGGAACGCGGGCGGTGCCACCGCGCCTTTGGCCGGCTTTTTGGGCGGCGGCTTCTTCCCTTTTTTGTCGTCGGCCTTCGCCGCGGGGTCCTCTGACGGGGCCAGCGGGAGGCAGTACACGAAGGTGGTCGTTCCGGGCTCGGCGAACGGGAGCAGCGGGAACTGGCCTTTCGAGGTGTAATACGCCTCGTTCGCGTCCTCCCAGTCGGGCTGCACCTTCGCGGGGTTCAGCGCCCGCCGGATGGTGAACTGCAGGCAACCGGTCGACGGCGTTTGCTCGACGGCTTGCTCGAGGAGGTTTTGGACGTGGGTGCTGGCCTTCGCGGGGAGGGGGAAGGTCCGGCTGTGGGTCGGCTGCTCGTAGGCGGCGTCGAGGGGGGGTGCGGGCGGGTCTTGGGCTTCGGGGGGATCGTGCGTGTCCGGGGTGGAGTACCAGATGACGGCTGTTTGGGGGGTATCGAAGGATTGGGCGGACGAAGAAGCGCTGGCCGCGGTTTGCAACGCGGAGGAGGCTTCGGGGGCGGCGGACGCGGGGCTGGCGTCGTTGTCGCTGGGTTCCGGGCGGGCGACGGTTGACGGGACGCCGACGGCGGCGCTGCCGCTGTCGCTCTCGGCGCCGGTTCCAGCTCCGGGGCCTTTTATCTGCGCGGCAAGCTGCGCCGAGACCTGCCGGAGCCGGCCTCCTTTGAAGCAGTGTGCCTGCAGCAGGGTGGCCCCGCCGTCATCGCCGGCTGCTTCCTCCCGCAGGGCCACGTCCAGTTCCCACTGGAACAGGTTGTCGCGGTAGTCGGGCGGCTCCCCGGAGTCCGCGTGGCACCAAGTCTGGGGGAGGTTCTTCACCCAGAGGGCGTCGACGGTCAAGCTGTTCACCGGCGGGTCTTCCGGCTCGGCGTCGGGCGCCGGCCCCGCGGTTTCTTCGGGCGGTGGTTGCTGGCTGTCGTCCATTTTGTCTTCTCTGTTAGTTTAGAGTCTTTTCGACCCCTTCTCCTTTCCTTCTGTTATAGAGTTGAGGTTCGCTTGAGAATCTGGGATTTTAGAGTCTCCGAAAGACTGTCGTCAAATGAGTTCTTTAAAAAGCAGCAATGTTTTGTAAGTATCTGAGTCTTCTCGGACCCAAATCCCCCTGGAACAGGTTGTGGCGGTAGCTGCGCCGAGACCTGCCGGAGCCGGCCTCCTTTGAAGCAGTGTGCCTGCAGCAGGGTGGCCCCGCCGTCATCGCCGGCTGCTTCCTCCCGCAGGGCCACGTCCAGTTCCCACTGGAACAGGTTGTCGCGGTAGTCGGGCGGCTCCCCGGAGTCCGCGTGGCACCAAGTCTGGGGGAGGTTCTTCACCCAGAGGGCGTCGACGGTCAAGCTGTTCACCGGCGGGTCTTCCGGCTCGGCGTCGGGCGCCGGCCCCGCGGTTTCTTCGGGCGGTGGTTGCTGGCTGTCGTCCATTTTGTCTTCTCTGTTAGTTTAGAGTCTTTTCGACCCCTTCTCCTTTCCTTCTGTTATAGAGTTGAGGTTCGCTTGAGAATCTGGGATTTTAGAGTCTCCGAAAGACTGTCGTCAAATGAGTTCTTTAAAAAGCAGCAATGTTTTGTAAGTATCTGAGTCTTCTCGGACCCAAATCCCCCTGGAACAGGTTGTGGCGGTAGCTGCGCCGAGACCTGCCGGAGCCGGCCTCCTTTGAAGCAGTGTGCCTGCAGCAGGGTGGCCCCGCCGTCGTCGCCGGCTGCTTCCTCCCGCAGGGCCACGTCCAGTTCCCACTGGAACAGGTTGTCGCGGTAGTCGGGCGGCTCCCCGGAGTCCGCGTGGCACCAAGTCTGGAGAAGGTTCTTCACCCAGAGGGCGTCGACGGTCAAGCTGTTCACCGGCGGGTCTTCCGGCTCGGCGTCGGGCCCCGTATTCTGTCCTTCTGTGTTGCCGGTCTTTGACGTTGGGAGACGGGGCAGTGCACAAGTCTACGGAGGCCCGGTGGTGTGACATCCCGGGCTAGGCTTGTGGACTCGCAACAAGTATCTTCGCGGGTTATCCAAAGTGCAGCTCTTTTTCGCTCCTTTCTCTTGTCGACTGAGCAGCGTGTGAAGCGCACTAGCATTTCAGCGTGCATTGCTAGCTGCGCCGGACGTGTGGCATGCAACGGGCGCATCTTTGTGACATGCTACGGTTCTCTGCTACTGTGTAGCATGCTATGGCTGCTGCTACGGCTGCGGGACGTCCGCCGCCGCATGCGCAACGAAAATGAAGGGCAAGAGAAAGAGAAAGAGAGAGAGAGAGAAAGACTAGAAGAACCCATCCGCTTCGTTGTCTCGTTACCTCTACTTCTTTCGCGTCGCCCTCTCTGGCAGCCGATTCGACGTGCGTGCCAGCCCGATGGCCCGAAAAACGTAGTTTCCGGGCGTGCACATATGGGTCAACGGGGGGAGGGCGCGGTTCTAAAGGGAAAATTCGTGACTTTGCAATTTGTCGGAAAAAACACCCGTGTTTCGTCGGAGTTCCTGGTGGTGCTGTGGGTAATTTAAACCCCAGAAAGCACCAAGAACCCCTTGAACCCCCACCTTCTCCGCGTTTGTTGGGGAAACTGGTATTCAACGATTTGGCGGACGTGCAGAATTTGCTGTGTGACAATCGTGTCTTCTGGCTGGTCGTAGTCAGTGCTATGAAACATCCTTGTACTGACGGTCATGTTCAAGATACTAACATGATGATGATGGGCGAGGTGAAATTCGCTGAAATGCATTTTCTGAGCAGAAGAACATTTTGATGGCCAGAACGTCGCCAACGCATGCCTTTCTGCCAAGACCCGGGTGGTACCCTCGCCCATCCTGCTGATAGCTTTGGTCAAAGAAATCCAAAAAAGATGGCGAAATCAAGTTTTTCTTTTACCTTAGAACCGCGCCCTGGGGGACGGGGGGTGGCTTGGTCTCTTTTTTCTTCTTGCTGTTTAAAAAAAAAGTGTTGCTATTATTTTTTGCTTCTTTTGCCGACAGCCTTCTGTCCAGAACGCTGCGGGGAAGTAACGAACGGGTGAGATGGGGTGAGGCGATGATTGGAAAAAGGGGGGAGGGTTGCAAGAACGTGCTTGAACTGGTCATGTGATTATCACAGCGCTGGTCACATCTGCACGTATAAGCCACGGACACATCAGGCGGGCCACAACAGCGGGGCGAGTCTGGGTTGCCAGGCGGCTGTTCGTCGCTACTCGTGCGATGATTTCAAACCCACAACAGGCCACGGCACGAGCCAGAAAGAAGCTCCCCAACCGGACTTCTAACCGGAGCCGACAACAAGGCACCCCGGAAACCGTTCCTCCTCCCGACCTAACGGAGCTAAAGGATGGCCAGGTACATTCATGTTCCCGATGTTTCCCTCTCAAAAGGCTAAGGCCCAACCTCCGTTTGTTGTTTAGCTCTATACTTCAAAGAATAGTTGAGTTGCAGCTCTTGACAAAGATAGACGGAAAAAAGAAGGTGTCTTTATTCTTCGCTTTTTCTCACGAACGGGGGGGTCGGTCCTGCTTTTGGCTTTGTAGGTCCTCCCGACTCCCCAATTCGTGGTTAGCACAAACTCAAGAGGTCTAGTCAACTATTCCCTGCACTATTGGCATCCTTTCAAAAAAAAAAAAAAAAAAGGCAGAGGGGGTTTCCAGGATGCTGAAAAGCTTCTGGGGGACTCCGGGTCAAACTCAAGAGTCGACTAAAAATGGGAAACCCAGGCTTCTTGAAGGGCTTTCTTCGGCAGCTGTTCACAGCAACTCGCACGATTCTTTTAGACAGGTCTTCACCTTGGAGGCACAGTCCTAACGCCAGCTTGGTTTTGAATTCTTTCGACTCGAACATACGTCGCCGTAAAGGGCTGAGAAGAGTGAACAGGGTCCCACGGCAGGACTGCGGTGTACTTAGACCAATGCATCTACGGCTGTCTCAGGCACTACCGGGGTCGTCAGCAGCTTCTTGCGGTGCAGTGTATTCGTGAAGCCACAGCCCAATCAGGTACCTGTGTGTGGGTGTTGCAGTTCGAGGGTCCACAACAGAAGGTGTCCACGCGTCGTTCACCTGTCGGCCGTGACTTGCTGACAGCTTGCTCCTTGAAATGTATGCCTACTGGGGGGGGGTCAAATACAATAGGTACAATATTGTATTTGCTGGGGGAGGATAGAAAAAACCGGGTGTTCAAAAGTCTGGGTGCTGAAAGTCTGGTACAGGCACTTGGGCGGTCAACATTGGAGGAAATTTGGCAAAACCTTTGCGGGACGGAAAGAGCTATCCCTGGCGTGTATTGGCACCTTTTCTACACTCGATATGGCCTAAAATCTGGCCCCCAGAAGGCACTTCAGACTTTGGAAACCCCACTCCGCCAGGAATCGAACCAGCACCCTCAGCATCACATGTGGGTGTGGGAACCGCTGGACCAGGGCTAAAAAAAGCGGGCCATTTCTTTTGGGCTCGGGCAGAAATGATTGAACCCGAATCCGAGGAAAATGCCATCGACGGCGAATTCAAGCAGTAAGATCGGACTCCCGGCTTCAGGAGTGTTCCACATTGAACTTCTCTCGAAAAAGAAGCTGCTCTCGAGGAGGGAAGCCCGTGGAAACCCCTGCAAACAATAATATTGTAGTCCAAAACTATGCTCACCGAAACCCCCTTTTCAGCGTACCTATTGTATTTGCCAATAATATTGTATTTGACTACCTACACGGTGGACCGGTCATGGTCATGACCGCATGTTTGACCGGTCAGTTTTTGACCGGTCAGCTGAGAAAGTTATGCGGTCATTGACCGCATACCATGCGGTCAATGACCGCACCCTTGCGGTCATTGACCGCACCCTTGCGGTCAATGACCGCAACATTGCGGTCAATGACCGCAATGTTGCGGTCATTGAACGCATCCTGTGGTAAGCCACAAGGATTCCTGCCTTTTTGGGTTGAAAATCACCCGGTCTCGGTCTCTCTCTTTTCTGGTAAACGTGCTTCTGCGTTTCGGGGGTCAGAAACGCTGGTTGGAGAAAAGGTATGTTGGGTGTCACCTACAGGGCTTTTTTGTGGGATTTCTGAGGTCACAATCACACGGTGTGCTCCAGCACCGGGTGAACTGTGCAGTCCATTTTGCGGGTGTCACACCTGCACCTGTGTAAAGTTTAGATGGCTTCGAAGTTGTAGACGTTGGAGTGCCGCGGTCTTGACCAGGACTCGTCTGGCCGCTCGCGCTCCGATCTGTGCCAAGCAGTCGGGGCGCGAGCGGAGGCACCAAATTTATGGCCTCATACGTCAAGAACCTTGTGCGCCCTGGACGCCCGCATACTCGAGGTTCTAAGCAGCGCCAGAAACTCGCCCACAATCTGCGGAGCAGCGCCGTGGTCATGGACGGCATCGAAGATCGTCCTGAACTCCTTCACGCCCGGCGGCTTCGCCCGCCGTGGGTCCGGCGACTCCTCCTGAGGACAGCCATCATCCTACTCACGCTCTTTCATTGAGCGGGTCGTCGAGGACACACGCCGCCGCTTTGTTCTCCGCCAGCACGGACGCCATGATGTTTAGGGGCACCCCATAGGCCCATTGTCGCCCATCAGCAACAGGCGACCACCGCCACCGTAGGGCCCGACGCCCATGCCTCGACACTTGGGCCTGTAGTCCGTGGCTCTCGGAGCAGGGAGCCCCGGGGCTGGTCGGTGCCCGGGGCTCAGCCCCGGAGCGCTCCAGGAGCCCGACAGGGACGGGCATAGAACACACTTTCTACTGTTTTCCAGGTAGATCCGTTCCCAGCCGCGAGCGAGGCGACTCCTCGACTCGTCTGTGGGAGAGCGGCAGAAGAGGATAAAGGCCTCCCAGAGCTTGTATATCCCAGCACCTTTCTTTCTTGTCCTGCTCATCCGCACCCAGTTCACTTTGGTCGTCAACGCAAACCCGTCAACGCTCCGAATCTTCATCGACGGGTGAAGATCAGAGCCAAAGGGGACAACTTTATCGGTCTCAGGGGTGAACACCGACGACCCCCTGCAGATGGCGCAGTACATGGCGCAGCTTGGGCGGCGGCCATCACTCGGACGGTGTTAGCGAGTTTTCAGATTTTTCTGGACTCGGTGCCGTCGCCGCCAAAGAACCTGGCAGACCAGATCACTGCCTGGGGAGCTTGGCCGACGGCCGCCGCCCAGGCTTTGATGTGGGCAAGGGGCGGTACGGACTCTTGCCGCTCCTCTATCTGCATCGTGCTGCGGCACCTCGATGGGATCTCGGGCCCGAACTTCCTGCTTTTCCCGGGCCACGAGTACCAACAACTGCTCGGGACCTGAAGTCCTATTTCTTCCAATTCCCAGTAGGACGGCCGACGCCGGGGAGCAACGGGCTACGAGATGAGGCCAATTTTCCGCGGCGGCGAGGAGACGATGGGAGTCTTGGAGACGCAGCTGAAGGCGAGCGGTGAGGCGTGGGGGATGGACCTTTTCCCGACGCACGGAAGAGAGAGGGCGGAGCGTGCAGCGAGATGGACGGCCTTCGACGACACCACGGAGAAGAAGAAGGGCAAGAAGGGTGTGGAAACAGGGGATTTCGGTGGAAATACCTTGGTTCTCATCGGTATTCTGGACCGGCCTTGTTTCTTTTGGAATGCAACATGTTCCTTTTGAACCTCAACCCCCTCTGGATTATGTTTGTTGATTGAATTACCTCAGAATACGACTCCCAGTGCCCTTCTCTCATGGGGTTGGGCCAGTTTCGCTTGTTACTGGGGCCATGGTTTTGTATTGGGGTTTTTTGCTGTGTCTACCTTTTCTTGATTGTTAGACTCTATGTAGTGCAACAGCAGTGAATCGGAACTTGACAGATCGTGGGGTTCCACCGTTATCCACCGTTGTGTGGACCCCCAAACTGCAGACTGTAGGGGATTTCTTGTGGCGGCGGTCTGGATTTTGCGTCAGCAGGTGGACAACAACAAGGAGAAAAAGAACTCGAGAACAACCGGCGATAAAACAAACATAGCATAACTTTGTGGGAACTTACAAAGGAAGGAAGGACAGATCAAGTCTTCGATCAGAGCAAGTTATGTCATGTGCTGGCGGATGTGCCGTGTCCACGCACCCTTTGATCCAAGCTTTCTCCAGCACAGCTTGCATCGAAGAGGCTCATCGAAGAGAGCAGGATGCTTTTTTTGGACATGCTGACTCATTCCAGCTGCCTTTACTTTTACACGACATGCAGGGCATTCAGCCATGCAGTGGCATTGAATGCGGTCGCGATGTGCTGCGTCGATATGGGCAGCCATCGAGGATTCCACAGCTTTTTTGCCACAAAAGTCGCACGGCAAATATGTTTCCGTTTCTTCTTCCTCTTCCTCTTCGTCTTCTTCTTCGTCTTCGTCTTCTTCGTCGTCTGCTTTCTCCTCACACTCCTCTGCTGCATCGCTATCACCCGCTTCCTCCAATTCCTTCTGAGCTCTCTGCACGAGGTTCTTGGTGAGGTTCTTGTCTGGCACAAACAGCGGCAGTTGTGGGGGGGCTGTCGGCGCCTCGCAGTTGCACACACGAATCGTTCCAGTTCCACCCGCAAACCGGAACGCCGTATAGGGCCCCCCACGAAAGACGAAGTTGGTTTTCATTGCGGCAAGCTGCTCACAAAGAACGATAAGGGCTAGATTGCTACGCGCATTGCGGTGCAGGCAATCGCAAATCAAAACTGTTTGTTTTCCGCGAAAGCCTGTCTGGGACAGATCCGCAACCTTCCACGGAAGTCGGCGGGCTCTCCGTTTTTCCTCCGCGCATGCCAGATCTACCTCGCAGGTTTTTGGGCTGCTGATCATGGGCACGTCAGCTTTCCGCTCTCCGTTTTCTGCCTCCTCAGCTTCATCCGAACACTGCAATGGAAGGGCATCCATGCGATCCCACCAATGGCTGAGGCTGTGGCAATACGCATTCGTTGTTGAGCCCTTTCGCACGCTTTCCATGAGGTGGAGGAAGATGTGCGCAGATAAACGGGCACGCAAAAAGGGGATGCGGGCGGCAGTTTCTTTTTGACCCCAGTAACGCCAGGGTACGTCCGAATACCGGAATTCGGCAAGGTCGCTTAGGCTGATGAATAGCCAGCGAAATGTTGGTGATAGCTCTCGTTGCGCCATCATGGAGACTACCTTCCTCACGTGCGCTCCGGTAGCATTCTGGCTGACATCGATGTTCAAAGTGCTGCACAGGTCTCGAAGTGCCGACGTACTCTCAGCATCCAGCTCCTTGAACAACGCCAACCCCATACCCTTTATGTCGTGCAGGGCTGGAGAAACGTAGTGTGCTGATGGTGCCACTGCGCTCAGCAGCGATGTGTAGCCAGCTGCAGCCATTTGGGCAAGGCTGAGGTGAGGAAAGCGATGTATGTACATGCTCCATTCGCTTGTTGGAACGGTGCATACTGCGCAGCGGTGGCCTCTTCCACCACACCCGTCAAGCCTCTGCCATCGGTCAAAGTGATCTCCGGTGATCTTTTCGATCCGAACCCGAGTCACACCGTGGCCGCGAACGATCTTTGCATTGTGAAGGCGCAAAATTGCATGGTTGAGAAACCGGTTCTCGAAATGCTTAAATTGCGCTTTCTTCCGGTCGACGACAGTTACGGACGGGACAAAACCGCCGGTTTCTGGGTATACCAGGGACATCGACAGACGTGTGCGCGCGTTGCGCGATCTCAGCGAGTTTCTTGCTGTGTACCCGTCGGTATACAGTACGCCAACAAGCGGTACGGAAGACAATCTTGCGGATTCACGCCACCCCTCCTCTTCCAAGACCTTGAACGCACCTGCTAAGCCCCGTTGCAGTCTCTCCTTTACTCGAGAGCGCGACTCCTTCTCCACTTTTCTGCAGCGCTTCACGGACACCCCGATACTCATGCTAGTACGCCGCTTGTGCGACTTATTGACAAGGTCTAGCTTTCTCTGGGAGGTCCGTGTTGCATAACGCTCTTCGATGAGAGTTTTGCCCACTTCTAACACAGCAGCGTTTGCGGATTGCATGGTTTAATTATTTGTCTTCCTGTGATGAATGAGTCCTTCGATATCGTCTCTGGGCCCCTTATCCACGGACATGGTGTGACCAGATGAATATTGCGGAAGCACTTGATCAGCGCCAGACTAAAAGGAAGCTCGCAGCAG
>JAPJBO010000825.1:0-102332 GCA_030068145.1 Diplonema papillatum
GTAACTGTCCATAAGTTGCTCGGAGTTACTCAAAATCCCAGTTGCGGCACAACTGCACGTTTATGTACCCGACAGGGTGCACCTCTTTTGTGGTTGTCACTACTGTCCACCACAGAGACTGTCCTTCGGGAAGCAAAAGAGCCATGCGAAGAAGGCGAGTGTTGGGGTACTGTAGCAGTGTGCCGGGATCATTCAAGAACACTTGGCAGTAATCTGCAACAGCAGGGCGGACAGCCGCGGTCTTCGCTTTCTTGGCAACACATGAAACAATACACAAGCCAGAAATACCAGCGCCGCAGGCGCGGAAAATAGTTTCAAGCTATTGGGCCAGTCGCAGGTTCCAAAATTGAGGCTGTACGTTGCTTCAACGATGATCCAAAGGTGCAGTAACCGGTGCTGTGTACCGCTAGTGTGACTGCTGTACTGTAGCACTACTAGTGGGCCCCTCAGCCGGGCATCATTCTGTGCTTTTTTTTTTTTTTTTTTTGGTTGCTCGGACTTGGTCCAAGCACCAGACCCATATATAAGCCACTGAGTCACAGAAGCTGACAGTAGTATCCAAACGTTAGCTTTTTATTCCATTTTTCCACTTTGTCTAGCCATGCGGGTTTTGTAACTTTTCTTTCGCAACGAGACCGGTCCTCACTTGTTATTATTTCCTGGCCATCACGCACACACCGCCGTCCTCAGCGAGACCGGCCTTTTTCTTGTGTTCTTGTTTTAGAGTGAAAGTTCGCATACCTACCCACCCCCGTGTTAGTGTCGCTGGACCACGGGCGAAGAAAATACGCCATTTTTTTTTAGATTCGAGTGGGCAGAGATCGGTCGTTGGGACAATGGATCCCCTGTACTCTTCGGTTTCGGTATCAGCGAGACGAGAGCGTACCAGTTCTTCCGGCCATTCTCCGCTTTCTTCCACCTCGTTGAGCACCCGTGCAAACCCTTCCAAAAGCGAGTTCGGCAGCTGTTGCGGCAGCTCGTGGATTTTCCACCCGTGCATCCCGGCCGAGGCTGACTAGGAACTTTTGAGCGGGGCGAGATCATGCCTCATGCCACGGCGGCCACCTTCGCCTCATCGGAGGAAAATACCATCGATAAAATCGCTTTGGCCAATTCAAGTCGAGTCGGTTCTTGTCACCCAGTTGTTAGGTTTCGGCCATTGTCTACATACCTTACTTACGGTAGGCCCTCCTCAGTATGGTGCCGCAGTAGGTGACTGTCTGACTTCTTGGTACCGTCTGACCGTCTCTTTTCGTATATTTGTGGTGCTGCTTATGGTTTGCGCAGGTTGCATATCCGTAACTATATCGTATTGCAATACGGGTGGGGGGTGCTACAATTAACGTAGCAAGGAGTTTTGTCAGTCTGCTGAGACAAGTCGGATCTGACGTCCTGCATGCCGAAAGAAGCCAAATCGATCTGCTGGACCCAAAACCCCCGGACCGCCATCTCTGGGGGAGCGGGACATTTTTTTTTTCATCCAACAAGATCCTCGGAAAGATCTGTGATCAAAGCATCCAATCATGTCCTCAAAATCTCTGAACGACCTACACACTGAAGAAACTGGCAGAAATAAGAGCTCGTCACTCGCACAACCGCGGCTGATACAAAACTAATGATGATGATGACGGGAAGAGAGAGTTGTTTTCGTTGAACGCAGTGCCTGATCGTTTTTTACGTAAAGCTGGATTCAGGACGCAAGTGAAAACGCCACGGTTTGCGGCGATGAGCTTCTCATTTCCTCCAACATTTCATCTGCTGCAGGGCACGGATACACTGGGGACTGCCTCTGGATACCGTGTCGCCATGGGGCCTGCCTGGGGTCAAATGGCTTGCTCAGGGTACTAGCCTCCGAATTCAGTTTTTAAGCCAAGGTCCAAACCTGCAAGGCGTTTCGTTTTGTGTGGTCGATGGGGGGTTTCCACTTGTGCTTACCCTGTTTCAGTTTCAGGGTAGGATTTCTGACCAACCAAAACACGCCGCGTCTTTTTTAGCCTGCGCAATACGTTGAAGGGCAACCCGCAAGATTGTAAGTACTGGTAGCTTTGTTTGTGCGCTGACGGAGCACAGAAATAAGTTTCGTGTAGTACGTCCGTCAACTAATAACTTCTGCGATAACCTACAGGTGTTTCTGGTTAAATCTTTGCCAACTTTTTTTTCGTTACGACATCTTTTCGTGGTCGGCTCTGGGTGGCTTGCGTACGCTGTTTAATAGAGTTAAAGAAAAGAAAGATGTTGATGAAGTGCGACGTGTGCGTCGCACTTCACAATGAATGAAGTGCGCAGTTTTGTTGAAGAAAAGAAATTCAAAGAAAGTTTATTGACCTTGGGGCATATGGTGACTGGAAGGGGGGGGGGAAATCCTAGTTTTAGTAGCTTGGACAAAATCTTGCTTTCTGCTTCAGAGGAGAAAATCTTAGTCTAATGTTTAGGCAGAGCACTGCCTCTCATGCATGGTTGATGCTAGCATCAAGTCTTCTTCGAGGAAGATGTCGTCTAGGAAAGGGATGCAAAATAGAAATAGGGAAAGTTGTAAACAGGGGAGGGGAGGAGCGACGAAACATTTGTTTTAGATGGTGAACGGTTTTCTATGGTTCTTCGGCGATTCAACCAGCCGGTGACTGCACGGGTGGTCTGTACGTTGGCGGGGTCATTGCGAGGGCAGCAATAAGTAATTGCACACGGGGTTTCGCTACAGAACACGATTTCGCGTTGTGAAAGAGTGGTTCTTTCGTAGGGCGACGGGCCGGTCATTTTAGAGTGAAAGTTCGCTTGAAACTCCGGGGTTTTAAAGTCTCCGGGTGACCTTATTCGTTAAGGGCAGATATTCTTTGTGCTCTTTTTAGAGTGAAGTTTTTTTTTTTTTTTACAGTTATAGTTCGCTTAAGAACCCAGGATATTAGAGTCGCCGGGTCACCTTTGTCGGTTTTTTTTTTTTTTTTTTTTTTTTTTTTTTTTTTTTTTTCGCGGTTCCTGATGGACATTTTTCGTTCTGCGATTTGTGATGCCATGTAGCCGTGTGAGAGGCTTGCACATAGAAAAGTCAGTAAAGCGTGAGGACGTGAGGGTTCGGATGTGTGTGGTGATTCGGGGACCTTCTGACACTTTGTGAGGTGTGTGGTGCTCGTTGAGAACGTGAGGCTTCGGATGTGTGTGGTGGGTGGGCCTCTTGAGTCCAGTTTTGACACCCGTGTCGTCGGGCGCGACTTGAGCCGGGGCAAAGCAAAGGTGCCACAAGGACACAGTGGCTATGCTACAGCAGGCTTGGAACGCAATGTCAAAAGCCCACGCCAGCAAAACAATCTGCAGGCGCTCCGCTAACTGCACCGCCATTGACTGGGCGGACACCTCCCACTACCCCCATCCACTGCACTTTAACTCACTGCACTACTTTGGTTTACGATAGGAACTGGAGCAAAGCGCATGGCAGGATGCGCACACGAGCCTACAACAGGAGAATTCGGGTCTTCTAAGACTGAATTATTCTTATGTGACCTCGCCTGGTTAGCCCATTGACATGGTCAACAGGCACACTCTACCCCATGCGGTAGTGGGCAAGTTATCAGGGTTCTGTCTGACGTGTCTCCTTCCTTCCCTTTCCGGTGATGATTACTTCGGAGGCTTTCTGACACTTTGTGCGGTGTGTGGTGCTCAGACCGACAGTGTTGAGAACGTTAGGCTTTGGATGTGTGGTGTTCCGGGGGCCTTCTGACACTTTGTGCGGTGTGTGTGTGGAGCTCAGGCTGACAGGGTTGGGGCCGTGAGGCCACTTTTAAGTCTAGCGGATTTTCCGATGGAATCTGCTTGACGAATCTACAAACGGGGTTTCTGTTCTTCGGGGGGAAACATTTCGTTTTCCATACTTCGCAGTCGGTCTGACGCAGACAAGATTTCCGGGTCCGCCGCCTGTCTGACTTTTTTCGTACTTTTCTCGTACTTTTTTCGTACTTTTTGAAAAAGTACGAAAACCCCCGATCCGAGTCGGTCTGAGTCAGACCGACTGCGAAGTATGGTTTTCCCTCCCACCCGCCCGCAGTGGCAGGAATGGCGCGACGCCGGGATGAAATTGTCATCCGTTTTCCTAGCCGTCCGCGAGGACTCCGTGAGAGCCGGGGCTGAGATCCATCCCACCATCCGCTGGGTGTCCAAAAGTACCCTTGGGGTATCACCCGTAAGTTGTGATTCGGATTTCTTCATTTAGGGAAAGCCTGCTACACGAGAGCCAAGATTCACGTGTTCGGCGGTACCGCAGAGCCACGGGTCAAGTGGCTACCGATTTCCCAAACTAAAGCATCAAGGCTTGGCGCACCTTGGGGCTTGGCGCTCGCGCTGAGCACAAGCTCGTCGAGACGGTCAGCCGCAGGGCAGAGCGGACGGGGTTGTGGCACTGTGCTACCTCCGACTCAAGCTTTGCAAGCAGTGGTTGACCGTCACGTTCCTGGACCAGGAGCGGCCTTTTTCTTTTTCTTTTTCTTCTTCTTCATTCCTTTCCTCTCATTGAACGAAAACCGCTGCCGCTATGCACAGCAGCAATGCCTGACTGCAATGTCCTACTGCAATGCGCAGCAGCAATGCCCGACTGCAGTGTCCTACTGCAATGCACAACAGCAATGCCTGACTGCAATGTCCTACTGCAATGCACAGCAGCAATGCCTGACTGCAATGTCCTACTGCAATGCACAGCAGCAAGGCCTGACTGCAATGTCCAACTGCCATGCCCGACACTGAGGAGAGCCGATAGAAATTCCGGTTCTGACGCCCGTGTCGTGGCCGTGCGCGACTTGAGCCGGAGGAAAGCAAGGGTGCCTTGTTCTTTCCGGTATATTGCCGGGTCCTTACCGACGAAAGGGCGCTGCATATTGTGGACTGCACCCCTCCCGCCGGCAGATTCCGGCGACAATCGCCCACTCAGTTGCCTGTGACGGCGTCATTTTTCGAGTGTTCAGATTAAGAAGTTGCTAAGTGCCCGCCGCTGACCTGTGTTCCATGGCTCTGCGTTTGTTTCTAGAGTGCGAGTTCGCTTGAAGATCCGGGGTTTTATAGTCTCCGGGTGATCATTGTCGAAAATCTTTCTTTTGGTGGCAGTTCGCTTTTTTTTTAGCGGTCGTCGATTTACGCCGTTCTGATGCCTGCCGACTCTGCTTATTTGCTTTTTTTTCTTCCGCTTGAGAATCCGGGATGTCCTCCGGGTGGCCTTCGCCGAATGGGTTCTTTTAAAGATTTTCGTCCTCTTCTTTTTCCCCCAGACGACAGCCAGCATCTGGGGTTATGGAAGCACGTGTGGCGAGGTCAGCTGGTCGTTGAGCAGGTGAAAAAGACGAGGGTCGCGACTAGCATGACTTGATTGGCGACGCCAAATTCACATTCCAGACCAGCATCTGGCGTGTGGCGAGGTCAGCTGGTCGTTGAGCAGGTGAAAAAGACGAGGGCAGCGACTAGCATGACTTGATTGGCGACGCCAAATTCACATTCCAGACCAGCATCTGGCGTGTGGCGAGGTCAGCTGGTCGTTGAGCAGGTGAAAAAGACGAGGGTCGCGACTAGCATGACTTGATTGGCGACGCCAAATTCACATTCCAGACCAGCATCTGGCGTGTGGCGAGGTCAGCTGGTCGTTGAGCAGGTGAAAAAGACGAGGGTTGCGACTAGCATGACTTGATTGGCGAACGGCTACTTCCAAATTCACATCCAGATCCCGTGTCTCCAACCGGGTCTACGAGTCCGCATGCAGGCGGGCGTAACGCACTGAGAAACCTTGCTGTTCCGAAGCCTGTTGCGATGACGACCTAAGTGTGCACTAAGCAAGGGTATGTGTGCGGCGTGCCGGGGTGTCCAGCGACACCCCGACTTTTTTTTTTAGACCATGCCCCAAACAAGTGACGCACTGAGAAACCTTGCTGTTCCGAAGCCTGTTGCGATGACGACCTAAGTGTGCACTAAGCAAGGGTATGTGTGCGGCGTGCCGGGGTGTCCAGCGACACCCCGACAGACCATGCCCCCAACAAGTGACGCACTGTAGTTTAGCTAACTGTAGCGCTCCGGGCCACCGTTTTAGGTTCGGGGAGCCACTGACGTATGGCCAAGTGGGTCTTTTCAAGCAACTTCTTCAAAAGCTTCTTCCGAAATGGTGGGTCAGGTGCGGTCGCCGCGAAAGAAATAGTACGGCGCTTTTTTTTGTTTGTGCGCAGCAGTGCGGAAACTCACCTGCTTTGGTAAGTTTCAAAGACTTACGTCAGCAAACACAAAAGACGCAGACAGACCAGTAAGCAGAATTCCTTAGCAGCAGGGCTCTCGTCATCCCCCCTGTATGGAAGCCCCGGGGGGGAGTGATTTTGGCGCTGCTCAGCTGCAGCCCTTCGACGAAGAACGCAGCTTCCAAAGCTACCCGAACGCGTCCAAATCGTTCGGGTTAGCCTTTCGTTGCCGTTTGTCCTTCGACCTTTCGAAAGGAATCGGAGAAGGCGCATGGCTTAACAAGCACGACCACGGTGGAGATGCGTCTTCCCCTAATGAAACAAATTTCGATCGAGGACTGCCCCGTTGAAAGCTGAAGTGAATGGAATGATCAATGCATCAATCTGGGCTTGACACGATACAATCTCTGGTGTCGGAAAATCTCTTGATTCGTCAGATTTTCCTCGGTCCAGTCTGATTTGAGTGACAAGAAACCTGGTTGATCCTGCCAGTAGTCATATGCTTGTTTCAAGGATTAAGCTATGCAAGTCTCAGAGTAAATGGATTAACAGTGGGTTCAGCAGTCGGAGACCGAAGTAAGCTGGCGTGAAGTTGCGGTGTCCACTCACAACTCGTTTTTTTAGAGTTAAAGTTTTTTAGAGATAAAGTTCGCTTGGAACTCCGGGGTTTTAGGGTCTCCGTGTGACCGTTCATGAATGGGTTCTCTTAGAGCAAGAAAGGGCTATGTGGTTACAGGTTGTTTTTGGTGCACGCTTTCGTTGTGGGTTATGGCTAAGAAGAGAGAGAGAGAGAGAGAGAGAGAGAGAGAGAGAGAGACGAGTTAGAGTGCAGGGACCATCTCTCCGAGGAGTATCGCCCCACTACTATCCCGTACTACTACGGCGGGCGCAAGTCGTTGCGCCGTGGGCGCGGAGCGAGCCGTGGCCCTGTCAAAGATGATTGTTGCACCGATGGTGGCGCAGCCGGGGGCGTTCTGACTGGCGGACGAGACCGCCTGGCAGGCGTGTGTTGGCACGTTGCTTCGCGGGCTCTCCTCCTTTTGGCAATAGCCGATAGAAGATGTCTAGCTCCAAGTATTCGATGGTGCGGGTACGCGGCGCTCTTGCGAGAGTCGTTAGGCCACAAGTGAGTGGCCCGCCCCCTGCTGGTAGGCTCTGGTAGCCTGCGATAGCCGGTGATAGTTGAGATGAGAATGCAGAATATCTGTGGCGATGACCCGCTTTAGTCACCGGATGACTAAAGCAGGCCATCGACTACCTTTTCGAACCTACTGTGTCGCTCTTTCCCCGCTCACTGAAGCATCCGACATTGGGCTGCTTGCTCTGTTCGAAGATGGGCAATATGCTGGGCAAAAATGGTGATTCCTTCGTGAGAGTGCTCCGTGCTGCGCTGCAGAAACATGCGCGGTCTAAACAAGCCGACTCCGAAAAGAATGCCACCAAGCCCAGCAAACTCCAGCACTAGCCCAGCAAACTCCAGCACTAGCCCAGCCCTCCCCGTTTCCTTTTGCTTCGAGGGTGCCCAAAATCGCTTCCCCCCATTTTTAGACTGTTTCTTGTAGGAAGCGGTCGGTTTTTTGAAGTCTCCGTTTGACTTGTGAGGCGGGGGGGTTTTCCTTTTGTGCTGTCAGAGCAGGGTCTGGGCAATGTGTTTTCATCCCTTTACGTACTTTGTGTCGCTTTACTGTTTACTGTCACATGTGGTTGCGCATCCGTGTAACTTCGTTTTTAGCGTATGTGACCGACACCAAGTCCACTGCGTTGTGCAAGTGGTCCTGGGCCCCCCCACGTCCTACACGTTGAGCATTGAGTTCTTTTAGGTGCAAGTGCCATCAAGGCAGGCGAGCACCTACACGTTGAGCAGTGTGAACTTGAAATGCAGGTACCACAGGGGTAAGCTTGCATTTGTCATAGGCTAGGGTTTTTTGAATACGTCGTCCGAACGTTGAGCAGGGGTTGCCGTGTAGTCCGTATCGGTGTATGTGTCAAACCTGTAGCTTTCTACTTTGTTCTTTTACGGGGAGGGGGAATTTTTCAGATTTTGTTTTTCTGAGGCGACACTCAAGCAAATCACCCCTCGCGAGAGGCGCCCCAGCAGCAGCCCGAACCCAAAATAAGGGCTGCAGTCGCAGTTAACTGGTTCTTATCTCGGTCAATTGTATCCACCTCGACCCCGCGGTTTTAAGGCCACGGGGTTGAATCGAGTTGGTTTCTTCGGACATGTATTAGCAATGGAGTTACCATTGTTATCCAACTGGGCCCAAAAGGCACCTTCCCCGCGTAGATTGCCACCGATTTAATGAGCCGTCCGCAGTTCACTAATAGAAGCAAATGCGTTCTTGCAGTCTTGAGACCGGGAGACTGAGTGCCAACTAAACCCCGACGACAGCAAGCGTCAGAAGGCAGTTGGTTCCTTTCGACAGGCCGTCTCCGCCGGTCTCCAATTCCTTTACGACGCCGGCGATATTCGCGTCAGTTGCCGTGTGACGGCGTTCCATTGGTTATTCATCAGAGTATTAGGCTGCTTACATTAGCTGCTGATCTGCTGCGATGGTCTGCGGTTTGCAGTACCGGAGCGATGCACTATTTTTTTTTTTTTTTTCCTTTTTTGCGCTTCCGACGACGGTCGTCTTCCGACCTTTCGGTTGTTTGTCTTTTTGTTGTTGTCTCGTCCTCTTTCCTTTTAGAGTGTCTTCCGACCTTTTGATTGTTTGTCTTTCTTGTGTGCCTCGTCCTCTTTCCTTTTAGAGTGTGAGTTCGTTTTTCTCTCTGTCTGGCTGCGCGGGTGGGATTGGGTTGGAACGGGCCCATGAACTTCGCTTTTTGTGCGCCGACGATATACGTCGTTCTGATGTCTGACGACTTTGTTTCTTTGCTTGCTTTGTTTTCCTTGTGGACCTTTGATTTCCTCCTTTCAAACAGACAAAACCCTTTTGTGCTGGGACAATCCCCACTCACCAATCAGGTTGCTCCTTTTTATTTCTTCTTTTGCTCAGCCCGAATTTCTCCGGACAACAATTCGTAAAACAGTATCTAATTCCCTGCATGAATACACGCGACGATTGCCACGCGATGCTTGCTGATGACAGCCGTCCTCTGCGGCTTTTCCCCCCCACCCCCCCGACGACAGCAAGTGTGTTGATTTGTTTAGGCAGGTTTTCTCTACCGGCGGAAGTTGTTTGGGCTAGCGTTATTTTGTGTTACCGTCGATCCCGAAGGACGATCAGATTTTTTTAGCGTTATTTTTTAGGTTGTTTCTTTTTTTTTTTTTCCCCCATTGATGTGGAGTTTTCTTCTTTTTTTAGCCCTCAATCTTCGCTGGCTGCAAAGTTTGAGAGCGAGCAGCAAATTGCTGCATGAGCGCCGGGCTGGGAACCGGCGCCGTGGCTGGGGGTGGGGCACCCAGGTGAAGCAGAGCTCTCTTGCTCTGTTTCCGCCGGGCGTGCGTCTCGCACCGCGCCCAGGACGCCTGTGTGAATTGGGTGTGACTATCTAGGCTTCGCCCGCGCCAGGGGAGGGTTCGGGTACTCCTACCAGGGAGTTATATCAGTGAAATCTAAGACGCGACCAAAAAATGTCGACCTTGTCCTGGGCATACACTGTCACGTGGGTCAACCATTTTGATCAACTCCGGATGCATTTGAAAGGGCGAGCTCGAAACCTTCTGTGTAGGCCATTGGAAGCACAAAAATGCGAGGGGTGTGATCCCAGCAACCCCCCGGTGAAACAGTGAAATCAGTGAGACTTCAAGGTCTGACCAGACCTGCCGAACTTGCCCTTGGCTTAAACCAGTGCCATGTCAACCTTCTTGATCAACTCCGGAGGCATTTGGAAGATTGGGCGTGAATCTTTCTGCTTAGGCCATTTGGGGCATAGTTGTTGTAGGGGGGTGGTCTCAGACGCTCCCCAAAAACCCAGCGAACCCAGTAAAAGTCCAAGGCACAACCTAAATTATGTGGTGTAGATATAAAGGGGAATGACCACAATTTTGTGAGACGAAGGTCGAGGTTTTTTCATCTGCGTTCATGCGTCTCAGACCCGTGAATATAAAGGATTCCGTCGACTCCTCGGTGCCAGTGCCGGCGCCTCGCTTGCCAGATGAAGCTGGCAACGTACAGACGGCACTTCCCCCATGTGCAAACGCTGCACGAGCGCTACTCGGTTACGACCGTCGAGGCGGAGTCGCACGTTTGCCCTGCTGGAAATCGAATTGCAAACAGTGCGAAGACCTCAACACTCTCCCCAAAACCTGCCGAACGTGACCAGTCAAAAGAAGCGACATTGTTCCAATTCGAGTATGCCACCGTGGGAAAAGTTAAGCTGCTGCGGCCTGCCGCAAAACCTCTTCCGCCACAAGCTCACAACTTCAGAAGAAGGAGTACGCTTACAAGTGCTTGCAGCATAGCGCGCCGTGGAATCAGCACCCATCTTCCTGACAACGGTGAGTACCGCGGCCAAGTGCTAGTTTGCTTGTCCTCATTGTGTCAGTATTGACCGTCGTTTGCATCCCAGGAAAGCGATGTGTCCAATCCTTCTGTTTAAGCCATTTTAGAACTTTTTTCTTACCTCCTTTAGAGGGTGCTTGGGATTGGGTAGGGTGTTGGGAAATTTTAGTACCAACAATGCATTGTTAACACAAAAAAAAACACAGAATGGGGGAGGAATGGGTGAGGATGGAAAGCACACCTGTACGCCAGGCAACTGAAGCCGCAGAGCGGCTTCAGCCTCGGATGCAGTTTCAAACTGCATCCAGAGGTGCAACCGTGGCGTCCACCTCCTCGGCGCGACCATTACGGTCGCGTGTCCAGCGCTGTGTTGTTTGTGTAATTACTGGTGTGATCCGGTGGCCAGTATGCGACTCAAGCCATTTTACGTGGGGGGTTTACGTTTAATTATTTTGATGATGTTTTTTTCAGGCGTTTCTTGTGGTTTAGAGGTTCGGTGTTTTAGGGTCTCCGGTTGACCATGAGGCTGTGAGGCGAGTAGTATGAGGGTAGTAGGTATGCTCATACCCTTTAACTACGGCTAGCCATGTTTGTGCCATGTTTGTAAGTGTTGCGACCGACACTAAGAAGAAATTCGCTTTGGATTTAGTCTTGGGCCCCCCACGCGCATGCATGTTGAGCATTGAGTTCTTTAAGGTGCAAGTGCCATCAAGGCAGGCGAGCACTGTTCACCGGCCAATGTTGAGCAGTGTGAACTTGAAATGCAGGTACCACAGGGGTAAGCTTGCATGTTGAGCAGGGGTTGCCATGCAGTTCGTATCGGTTTGTAATATGCGTTTTTACTTCCGTTGGGTTGAGGAGGACGTACGGTGGGGAGGGTCGGGTAGTAGAAAGAGAAAGATTGACAACAGCAGATGTAGAGTAGTGGTAAAAACTCAGCAACTGGTTGTAGAGGTAGCTGTAGCTTATGTGGGCACTGTGTGCTTGTTGTTGAAAAAAAATTCTTTTTGCATAAGTGGCGACTGCTTGTTGTCCTCCGCAGTTAAGGTACTCTGAATGCACTCTGGCATCGTGGCTGGTTATCTGGTCTGGTTTCGTACTCCTGAGGCGAGTCCAGGTTTCCACCCCAGAAACATGTATTTAGGGTCCCTATGAGGAGAGCGCGGCGCTCGCGGGGGCTCGGGGGCATATTTCCGACTCTCAGAGACACCCCTGCACCTGACCGTTTCTGGGCATATTTTGTCCGGGAAATACCTTCCTAACAGTTCCGGTACATCGCCACAATTATTCGTCTTTGGGCAGTATGCAGGGATATTTTTTTGCATCGTTGCAAGAGGGCCGCCGAAAGTTAGGGATATGTGCGCTCACACATTGCATGCGGCTAAAATAAAACCGTACACCGCGAGAGTAGGAGAAAGTAGAAAAGGGAAACTAGAGTTTTCGTACCGCACTACCCTGCAAATCCTGGACGTGGTTTCAGGTGGCAAATTTGGCAAATGATCATGATCAGAAGGTCCTACTTGGGCGGTTCAGTTTCCTCACACATTGCATGTGGCTAAAAAAAAAAAAGCAGCACACCGGCGGAGGAGCTCGCGGAGCTCCTCGTGGCGGTTCACGCTCACGAAGAGCGTCCGCCGCGTGAACGCCTGCGCGTGAAACACGCGCAGGACACCAGACCCGTACGGGTCATAGTGCCACCCCATGGGCGGGGCGGGGGCGGAGGGGGGGACGGGCCCCTGTGGAACGTTTGGTTAAAGAGTTGTTGTAGTTCGCTTGAGAATCCGAGATTTTAGAGTCTCCGGGTGACCTTCGTCGTCGTTTTTAGACTGTTCCTCGGGTTTCGAATTCCGGTGTTTTTTTTAGGCATCTGGTTGGCAAAGGCGCTATTTGTTGTATTTCGTGGGTGCCAGTCAGTTGTGAGACTGACAGGTGAGCAGTGCGTCGTGTCTGCAGCTCAGGTTCTGCGTTAGTTCACGTTCTTGGCCCGCCTATTGCGTGGTGGTTCCAGGGACCGGAAAACGGTGCAGGTATGATGCACCTGGCGGCCGCAGCAGCAACTTCGTAGTGAAGGGCCGGCGGAGCTGGAGTGTACGTAGGGAATCGGAAATCCCGTACAACAGCTGCAGACGCATGTCGATTCGAGCAAGGTGCACAGTTGCAACCCAATAGCCAGTGAACAACCCCTCAGCAAGGCAGCAGCGAACCTTACGAGCCTCTCTTCCTCAACTTTATTCATATTCCCCAGGCATCGTGCGCGCCTACAGGTGGGAGACTCTTGACCCGGCGGGAGTGAACCCTGCAAACCTCTTTTCCCTAACTGTTCTCCGGGCATTGTGTACAGCGATCCGCCTACAACACGGCGGCAGTGATCCCTGCAAACCTCTTTTCCCTAACTGTTCTGGCATTGTGTACAGCGATCCGCCTACAACACGGCGGCAGTGAACCCTACAATTCTCTCCTTAGTGGGTAGGAGTAGAGTCTCCTTCTTCAACTCCTTGCCTCTCCGTGTATCGTGCACGGTGTTGCGCATGCCATGCTACGCTACGAATCACAAGCGGCGGAAAGACCGAAAAAAGGAGGAAATGGTGAATAAGTACCCGTGACCGATGCCCTTTTTGCCAACTATCCGTCAACGACATCAAGGCTCGAAGACAAAGGGGGGGATAGCAAGAACGTGCTTGGAATGGATATTGCTCCATATCCTCCTCCCGTCTGCGCCGTGTTTGGTTCTTTTATGCCACGGACACACGTAGGGCGGACCATCACCAGCGCAGAACCTGACTGTAGACAGGACAGCGGTGAGTCTGGTTTGTCGTTGGAGCTCGGCACAGTCAGGACAACCCACACAAAGGAGGAGAGCACGAGACTGTGCGCTCATCCTTGGGACTGGCAACCCCGAAACCCCCATATTGTGCAGTTTGTGCGTAGTTTGTGCAAACGTGTGAGATCCGCCGCTTCTTTCAGGGGCCCCTCGGGGATACCCCATTCCAGGCTGATCGGGGGTTCACCTAGTCGATAGGCGTGCCCCCACTGCTGGGTTTCTCTGCTGTGTCCTCCCCCCAGCCTTCCCCATGGGGCTTCCGGGTTGAGCTCGGGTGCTCGGCTCAGTCTACCCAGAAGATCCCGAAGGATCGCCTGGAAACTTAGCCCTGGGATGGGTCCCTCCACCCTGGCGGGGGGGCCCTCGTCGCAAGTTGGCCGGGCACGATTGTTTGTGCACAAAACCGGGCCCTCGGGGTATCACTCCCGGGAGATTTAGGCGCGCCGTGAGAGAGAGGGAGGGAAGAAGAAGAGGAGCAGGAATTCTCTTTTTCCGTCTCTGCGTGATGAGCAGGAATTCTCTTTTTCCGTCTCTGCGTGATCGAACTGCCTGGCAGGGGTGCTAGGACTCGGCAGCCCGAACGAGGGCCTCGCGCGCAGGGCAACCCGTACTGGTCTGGCGGGGCCACTGGCGCCGGGTGCGGGTTGTGGAGGTAGTCAGGCCGTGCAAGTCTTGCACGCGCTGACGTCGCAGCCTCGCATTCCAAGCGAAGCTGACAATTCGCCTTCTTCTTCCGACATACGCCGCAGGTGTAGCCGGCGGCGGCCTTCGTCGGAGGAAGCCTGTGTGAATTGGGTGTGACTATCTAGGCTTCGCCCGCGCCAGGGGAGGGTTCGGGTACTCCTACCAGGGAGTTATATCAGTGAAATCTAAGACGCGACCAAAAAATGTCGACCTTGTCCTGGGCATACACTGTCACGTGGGTCAACCATTTTGATCAACTCCGGATGCATTTGAAAGGGCGAGCTCGAAACCTTCTGTGTAGGCCATTGGAAGCACAAAAATGCGAGGGGTGTGATCCCAGCAACCCCCCGGTGAAACAGTGAAATCAGTGAGACTTCAAGGTCTGACCAGACCTGCCGAACTTGCCCTTGGCTTAAACCAGTGCCATGTCAACCTTCTTGATCAACTCCGGAGGCATTTGGAAGATTGGGCGTGAATCTTTCTGCTTAGGCCATTTGGGGCATAGTTGTTGTAGGGGGGTGGTCTCAGACGCTCCCCAAAAACCCAGCGAACCCAGTAAAAGTCCAAGGCACAACCTAAATTATGTGGTGTAGATATAAAGGGGAATGACCACAATTTTGTGAGACGAAGGTCGAGGTTTTTTCATCTGCGTTCATGCGTCTCAGACCCGTGAATATAAAGGATTCCGTCGACTCCTCGGTGCCAGTGCCGGCGCCTCGCTTGCCAGATGAAGCTGGCAACGTACAGACGGCACTTCCCCCATGTGCAAACGCTGCACGAGCGCTACTCGGTTACGACCGTCGAGGCGGAGTCGCACGTTTGCCCTGCTGGAAATCGAATTGCAAACAGTGCGAAGACCTCAACACTCTCCCCAAAACCTGCCGAACGTGACCAGTCTAAAGAAGCGACATTCTTCCAATTCGAGTATGCCACCGTGGGAAAAGTTAAGCTGCTGCGGCCTGCCGCAAAACCTCTTCCGCCACAAGCTCACAACTTCAGAAGAAGGAGTACGCTTACAAGTGCTTGCAGCATAGCGCGCCGTGAAATCAGCACCCATCTTCCTGACAACGGTGAGTACCGCGGCCAAGTGCTAGTTTGCTTGTCCTCATTGTGTCAGTATTGACCGTCGTTTGCATCTCAGGAAAGCGATGTGTCCAATCCTTCTGTTTAAGCCATTTTAGTACGTGCGCTCGGCTAAGGCCGGCGCGTGGCGAGACTGGAGGCAGCAGTTAAAGTTCGGGGAATAGCAAAGTTCGGGCGAAGCTAAGTTCGGGAAATGCTAAGTTCTGGTGAAGCAAAGTTCGGGCGAAACAAAGTTCGGGCGAAGCAAAGTTCGGGCGAAGCTAAGTTCGGGTGAGCAAAGTTCTGGTGAAGCAAAGTTCGGGCGAAGGTGAAGCTAAGTTCGGGCGAAACAAAGTCCGGGCGAAGCTAAGTTCTGGGTGAAGCAAAGTTCGGACGTTCTGGTGAAGCTAAGATCGGGCGAAACAAAGTTCGGCGAAGCTAAGTTCGGGTGAAGCAAAGTTCGGGCGAAGCTAAGTTCTGGTGAAGCAAAGTTCGGGCGAAGCTAAGTTCGGGTGAAGCAAAGTTCTGGTGAAGCTAAGTTCGGGCGAAACAAAGTTCGGGCGAAACAAAGTTCGGGCGAAGCTAAGTTCGGGTGAGCAAAGTTAGGTGAAGCAAAGTTCGGGCGAAGCAAAGCTCGGGTGAAGCTAAGTTCGGGCGAAACAAAGTCCGGGCGAAGCTAAGTTCGGGTGTAAAGTTTGGCCTCGTACCCGGGGCCCAGCACGGGGGGGGGCCGCCCTGGGGCAGCCTTTTCCCGCCGCCCCCCCCTCCGGTATTTCTCCGGGGGGCTGAGAAACTCCGCAAAAAACGCAAATTTCGGGCACATCAGGCCCCGAAACGACAGCAAACCTCGAAATAATCTTCGACCGGAAAAGTGTCATGGGCGGGGTTTGAACCCGGACACACCGGCCTGAAGGCCGACACCCGCTCACTCTGCCACCCATATACATTTTCCCAGGGGGAGAAAAAGCCAGCTCCGCGCTATTATCTAGTTCAAAAACAATACACTTTTAAAAGTGGGGTTGGCTCGAATAGAGGCTATTCACATTGCATGTTCATAGGACCTCCAGTCTCGAAGAACTTTTTTCTTACCTCCTTTAGAGGGTGCTTGGGATTGGGTAGGGTGTTGGGAAATTTTAGTACCAACAATGCATTGTTAACACAAAAAAAAACACAGAATGGGGGAGGAATGGGTGAGGATGGAAAGCACACCTGTACGCCAGGCAACTGAAGCCGCAGAGCGGCTTCAGCCTCGGATGCAGTTTCAAACTGCATCCAGAGGTGCAACCGTGGCGTCCACCTCCTCGGCGCGACCATTACGGTCGCGTGTCCAGCGCTGTGTTGTTTGTGTAATTACTGGTGTGATCCGGTGGCCAGTATGCGACTCAAGCCATTTTACGTGGGGGGTTTACGTTTAATTATTTTGATGATGTTTTTTTCAGGCGTTTCTTGTGGTTTAGAGGTTCGGTGTTTTAGGGTCTCCGGTTGACCATTGAGGCTGTGAGGCGAGTAGTATGAGGGTAGTAGGTATGCTCATACCCTTTCACTACGGCTAGCCATGTTTGTGCCATGTTTGTAAGTGTTGCGACCGACACTAAGAAGAAATTCGCTTTGGATTTAGTCTTGGGCCCCCCACGCGCATGCATGTTGAGCATTGAGTTCTTTAAGGTGCAAGTGCCATCAAGGCAGGCGAGCACTGTTCACGGGCTAGTGTTACTTTATGACGTCGTCCGTCGGGAGAGTCAACGATGATGAGGATGTGGTCACACTAGTCATTTCCAAGTCAAGTTCAATTCCCGCTCGCTTTCGCGGTGCGGACTTTCCGGGCCGGTTTGGCTGTTTCCGGGTCGACGATGGGGAAGAAGTCAGGCATTCCATTTCGTGATCGAGCGTAGAGTTGTTCACGGCCTGCCGCGATCGCTTCGATCTTCGTGGCTTCCCTGTCGGGGATGCGAGCTTCGAGGACTCCTGCAGGGGTCGCTTCCGCCTCCTTCTGGGAGGCGCGTCTTTGGGCTCGCCGGTTGGCGTGCGCGGAAGGGTTGTTTGTATGGGGATGATGTTCCCCGTTGATGACGTCTTGGGCGACGGTGATGATGACGGTGATGAAGGCGGGGAGGTTGGTGAGCTGGTGAGGTACCGCGCCGTTCGCGTGCGTTGCCGCGTCGCTGCTTTCTTGGCCGGGCGCTTCGGCCCCCGGTGGGTGGTCGGTCGCGGGGTCTCCTGCAGGATACGCTTCCGCCCCTTCCTGGGCGACTCGGACAGTTGCTCAGCCGCAGGCGAGCGCGGCGTGGCCGCGGGCGCCGGCGTGTTCGTGTTGGGTGGTGCGGCGGGCTTCGTAGCCTTCGGTTCGTCGGCACTGTGGTGCCCTTTGCCGCAGCACGCGGCGGGTCGTCGCTCTGCGAGCGTCGGCAGCTGGCGGCACCCTTCGCACGGGCCGCGGTTGTGTTCGCGGCACCCGTGGTGCCCTGCGGCACAGCATGTCTTCGGCGTGTTGCAGACCGCGCACCTGGACATTCGGTGTCGGTCGCAGATCGCGATGGGTAGCCCGTCGTCGGCGGCGTGGTGGTGCCGACAGCACGCCTGCACGGTGGGCCCCTGTTTGTCTCCGAGGCGGCGGCAGATCTCACACTTCCCCTTGTAGTGCGCGACGCACTTCGTCGCGTTCCTCTTGTCGACCACCGCGCCCAGAAAATGGACGGGGTCCGGGTTTGCGGCAGGTCTCTGGGGGGCGGGCCACCGGCCTGCCCTCGCGCGTCGTTCGTCGTTGTACACGGGCCCATTGTCGTAGGCTCCGTTCCCCTTCAACTGTTCCTGGACGATTCCTCCTGTAGCGGGCATCCGGTGTCGGGGTCTGGGTTCCAGGCCCGGCAGGCTGGGCAGTCCAATAAAGGACAGTGCCGTGGTCACCGCCTTTATCGATCCGGGCAGGCAGCCGCCGAGCTCTTGCTGGGCCGCCAGCTTCATGACGGCACTGATCATGCATCGCATGCCGTTCGCTTTCTCGCGAAGCGTTTTCGCCTCCTTCTTGGGCAGCCGTACGTCCAAGCCGGAATACAACTCGAAGTCGACAGCGAGCTCAACCGATGCTACGTCGCCGGTCGATGACCACTCAAGTCCCGCGAGCCAGTCCACGAGGGCGAGGAAGGTCCGTTCGTCCCAGTACCGTAACCACGCCCAAGCCGGGGCGATCCGCTGATACGGGAAATCGTACCTTCGCACCGGATTCTGCCCGCAAAGCTCCCACGGAGTTCTCGCTTTGCGGTCCTTCCATTCTTGGTTGACGTGCCTCGCACGTTCTGCCAGGATCTCCGCCATGAGGGATTGAACCGGCCCGACCAGATCTCTCGTGCGCGTCGTAGCAATTCCGTGCTCGAGGAGGCACCTGGGCCAGTCCCTCTTTTCCGCGGCTACGATCGCCGCGTACTCTGCTTTCGCGCGGATCGGGGTGTAGGCACCGCACCGCCAGAAGATGTGCGCCTCGTCCTCGACGCTCCCGTTGCCGCAGCTCGTACATGCGGGGTCACCTCCCTGATGCATCCGCGAAGTGTGCTGCGCCGTGTTGACGCCTCCGGCGATCGCCACTCTGATGAGCCGCGCGGTCTGGGGTGGGCAGGCCCGCGATTTCCACAGCGCGTTGGTGGCGTCAAGGTCGACGTCGGCGATGCCGGCATAACTGCCGCGCCTCGCGACGAGTCTCGCCCGCAGCCGCGTCTTCAGGTCGGAGCGGATATCGTGGTTCCGCTCTGCTGGGGACTTGCCCAATGGCAAGTACGGTTCACCGTTTCGTTTTACATCGTCGAGGGGGCCGCCTGCCCAGTCGTGACCGCACGGCTCCAGTCCGTACTTCACAGCGATTCCTACGGGTCCCAGCGCCGCCGTCACGCGGGGCCCGTACATCTCCCGTATCTTTGCTGCTTGTGGTACGAGGTGCGGGAGTCTCTGGCATGCGGTGTAGAATTGCCCCGTTATGCTGTAGGCCATCCGGGTCGCCGGATCCGTCAGATGCGCCTTCTCGAGGATTCCCAGAACTGCCTCGGGTGCTCGCTTCGGGTTCTTCGTCCCCCATACCGCCGACATGACTCCGGTCGTCAGCTTCTCAACGGATTCCTTGGTCGTTGGGGCGAAGGGTACTCTCGCCAGCGCGGCTGGGAGGATCGCGGATTGTACTAAGAGCACTCTGCTCGGTTGCGGAATCGGGACGTGACGTAGGTTGTGGGCGGTGCTGGTGGCGGTCTCGAGCCTGGCCGTGTCGTTGTGGTCGCGCCCCTTCCGTGAGGTGCTCAGTTTGGCCCCAAGGCATTTTAGCGCTGTCGCCTGGGGAAACTTCCTCCCCGTGCTCCGGAGCTGAAGTCGCGACACGTAATCACGGACGGTCGTGAACACAAACGTCTTGTCCATGTTCAACGCCATGCCGGTGAGCCGGCAGAACTCGTCTACTACGTCGACTCCCTTCTGGAGGGCTGCTTCCGAGATCCTCGTCATCAGATTCGCATCATCCGCGTACGATTCAGTGAGCAATCCGGGTGCTTCTGCCTTCACCGCCTTCATTGGGATGGAGAGCAACGCGTTGATGAGGATGACTGAGATCGGGCAGCCCTGGAGGATCCCGTTCGTCACCTCGAACTCGTCCCCGACTCCCAGCGGCAGTTTGAAACGCCTTACGAGCACCCCGTATATTCCCCGCAGTGGCGTCATAATTCGTTCATGCAGCCCGAGTTCCTGCATCAGGCGCATCGTCAGCTCGTGCGGCACGCGGTCGAAGCACTTCGAGAAGTCAAGGGAGAGCCCGTAGAGCGGGTCTCCGCTTAACAGGGCATACTCGATCTCCATCGCCATCGTCATCAGAGGGTCTTCTCCGCGGTGGCCAGGGCGGAATCCGTGTTGGCCGTCCTCGATCCAGCCTTCCTGCCAGGTCACTATGTCTTTGAGCCGTCGACAGGCCCAGAGACGGTAAACACAGGAGGTCACCGTGATCGGTCTCATCTTCACCGGGTCGTTGTCGTCACCTTTCGGCGTCATGGTGACCAGGGCTGTTTGCAGTGCCCGTGGCCATTCGCCGGTCCTCTCAACCAGATTCAACAGCTCCGCGAGGGCGTCCAGCATCGGGTCAGGCAACGCCTTCAGCTCTGCCATTCTCCACCCGTCTACTCCACACGCCCCTTTGGCACTCTTTTTCATCAACAGGGCACGCAGGTCTGCGCCCGTTATCTCCTCCACCTCCATCGGCTGCCGGTGGATGTAGCTCTTGAAGCGGTCGGCAAAGAGGTTGTAAAGCGGCTCCGGCTGCTCCTTGTAGGATCGGAATATCGGATCCCACGCGCTCTGCAGGACGGCATCCATCTCATCGACGTTCGCCGTGACCCGGTCCGTTCTCAGCGTCGTTGCTTCTCGTCGCGGCTGCCGCCGGCACCAGGCGGCAAGCCCTCGCCGGTCCGTGTCGGCGCGGTTCACCGCCTCCCTGACGTACTTGCCGTGGCGGGCTGCCATGCCTTCTCGTCCGAGCCGGTTGTTGCGGTCCCGGACTGCCCGCAGCAAGGTTCCACATTCCTGAGCGGTCGGGAGGTTCGCATATGCCGCTACCGGGATGTCTTGTAGCGCCGCACACTCCCGGGCCAACCTCCTGCAGTTCTGCCAACAGTTTCGGATGTGGACTGTGCAGGCGCCCGGTCCTGCCGGTCGTGCCAGGTATCTCTGGATCTGCTCCAGTCTGTGGATTGCATTTCGCAGTCGGAGCTGCAGCCCAGAAGCGGCCCCGGTCCCGTCGGCCGCACTTCTTGCCGTTGCCCTTGCCCGTATTGGATCCCTCGGTTGGCCCCGCCCTGTGAACCGCAGGCGCTCCGATGCTTGCACATTGCATGAGTCCAGTAGAAACGCCTCCGCTGCACCCGCCCATTCTCGCCATGCTGCGTCAACGTCCCCGTCCGCGATGTCCTGTGCGAGCCGAGATTCGTCGAGCAGCCGGCGTGCCGCGGCCAGGCCTTCCTGCGACGCGTCTCGCTGCTGTTGCGGTCCTACCGGAATAGGTCTCGGTAGTCGGTAGCGTAAGACTCGCTGGTCAAACGCTTCCAAGTCCAGGGTCACCGATACTAACCTATGCCCAGGAACGTTCACGACCGTCGTCTTACAGCTTGCGAACGCCAGTGCTGATACCCTGTTCAGCAGAATCCGGTCGATCCGCGTTCCCATGGTTCCGGTCGTCGTGAATGTAGGGTCCGGCGGTGTGCCTGTGTTTGCCTCGTGGAGTTGCGCGGAATCCGTCCATCCGTTGCGCAGTGCTTTCCGAAGTACCGGGGATCGTTCTTCATCGGTGTTGAGGTCACCAATCACGACAATCGGCACGTCGCCTAGGCTGTCCGCCGCGGCAAAGAGGACGCTCTCGAGCAGCGCTTCCCTCCGATCGCACTCTGCCCTGCCGTTTCCCGACGGGCAGTACACGTTGAGCACGTGGACGAATGTGCTTCCCTTTCCCGTCGCTACCGCCGTGTGCAGAAGGCGCGCGTCGGCGAAGGCGGCTCCTGTCATACCATGCAGCGTGGCGGGCGAGTACGCAGGGACAGGCTTCCGGACCAGTGTGCAGACACCTCCGTTTGTCGCGCTCGTCTCCGACCTGATGCCGGACGATCTGCATTTGCGTCCGAGCGGTTCCGCCCCCCAATGGCACTTCCACGCTTCGAGATGCAGCTCGGCTTCGGGTCTCTTCGCCTCGAGAAGCGACACCTCCTGACAACATACAATATCAGCAGGGATGGATGCTACCGCAGGCAGGTACCCCAGCAACGAGGTAGGGTTCAACGTCGCGATCGTCAAACTTCGCGGTCCGGGGTTCGTCTCTACGTCACCCCCCAGCAGAAGAAGCTTTTTCGCCATCTCCGCGAGCGATCGCCGTCCCCTCCCTACGGGGCGGGCGGTTTCGGGCGGTGCGCATCGGTGGCGGCGTCGTCTTCTGTGTCGTTTGCACTGGGACGTCGTACGTGTTGGCGACAGGGGCGGTAGATGCATCCGGGGGCAACGGCGGGAAAGGTGTATCCAGGTGCGTGCAGGTGTTCGTGGTCTGCAACAGCGCCGCGCCGACAGTCGTCGCCGTGTGAGGCGCGTCGCGGGGTCGCGTTCGGATCGCAGTGGCGCCAGGCAGGCGACGGCTGGTTCCGAGGTCTTCGGGTCGTGGTGGTTAAGTGACGCGTCAGGTGGCGCGGTTGCAGGGGCACCGGAGAGGTCGTGGCTGGTCCAGCAGACCGCCTCGAAGTCAACATGGAGCTGGCCTTCACCAGCCCCATGTGACACCAGCGTCGAGTTCACGAGTCACCAGACTTCCTGCACTTTCTTGCTTGCGGCCGTGTAGCACGTACCACAGATGCGGGCAGCGCAGAAGCATGTGCGCATCATCGTCCCGTTCTGCCGGGGTGCTTCGCACTCTTCGCATTCCTGCGTGCCCTTGTTCCGCTCCGGCTCCTGCCACACGTGTATGTGGCCTTCCTTCGGGTCCATCGGCGCGTCGCTTTTGACTGCCTGCTTAGGCAGCGAGGCCCTGGGGATTCGCCCCTCCCACACGTTCGCCTTCGCCCCGCCGCGCGGTTCGTCCCCCCTTGCGATCGGGCGTACGAAGATAGGGTCGCGGCCCATCCTCGACACTACTGTGGCTGGCGGCGGCTGCTGCGACACAACGATCAGCCTCGTCCTCCCTTCCTTCGTGAAGGATTTCCTCTGCGCCCCGTTCCAGCCGACATCTCTGAGCGCCGCTGTGATGTCCGCGGCGTGCTCGTTCCGCCCG
This sequence comes from Diplonema papillatum, assembly GCA_030068145.1. NCBI lineage: Eukaryota > Euglenozoa > Diplonemea > Diplonemida > Diplonemidae > Diplonema > Diplonema papillatum. Next base: position 22,972 of record JAPJBO010000825.1, read on the forward strand.
CCGGTGACGAAGTACGCCAGCCCTCCGCCGTATCGTGGCGGGGCGACGAGGTCGCCGGCCGCCTCCTGCAGCTCCTCCAGTGCTTCGTCGCCGGTGTAGCGGACCCCCAGGCGTGTCACCGCCGCAGCCAGCCCGTTGGTGCCAGGCAGGGCCGCCAGGGCGAGTGCGTCGTCGAGGGTGGCGGCCTTGTCGAGCCAAAGGACGCTGTCCGTTTCTCCACCCCGTGCGAAGCTGGGGGCTGACCAGAAGTGGCCTCCGTTCCCGCTGCAGGCGAGGAGCTTGTTGGCCTGCGCCAGCGTCACTCGCACCATGCAGGTGCTCCTCTCCGGCAGGTCCGCGTGTCGCCATCGGTGGCGCTTCTCGATCTCGGCGCCGTTGTCCCTTGCCGCCGTTGCACACATGCGGTCGATCACACCGGCCCCCTTCTTCTTGTCGGTGAGCAGCGTCACGGTTTCCTTCGGTAGCTCCCGGTGCAGGGCAGTGAACACCAGCACCTGCGTCTCGTTGGCCGTCTTCTTGAGCCCGATCCTCCCCTGGGCGGCCCGCGCGTCTCCACACAGGGTGACGTATCTGTAGGACGGCGTCCCGTCCGTCGAGAAAACGATCTCGTACGTCGAGCGCTCCTCGTCTGCCGGCTTCGGGGTGATGACCACGAGGGCGACGCCGTCTGCTTCCAGGTCGGTCAGCTCCTTCGCGTGGGCGACGACCTTTCTCCCTTCCTCCGTCGTCGTCTCAACGATTCCGCGCCGCGTATTCCCTTCCAGCACGCTCTTCACGTCGATGGCCTTCATCCCCCAGTCGTCGGTCCGTAGCCCTGCGTTCTTCGGGGCAGCCGGCTTCTTCCTTCCGACCACTTCTTTCCATCCGCTCGCTCGCGGCTCTTTCCGGGCGGTTCCTTCTTTCGTCGCGGTGTCCGCCTGGCGGTCTGCTTGCTTCAGTTGTTCCGCGGGCGCCGCCGTCGTATGTTTCATGGGCGCCGCCGTCGTCTGCTTCGCGGGCTGCTCCTGCTCGGCCTTCTCGGGCTGCTTCTGCCCGGCCTTCGGGTTCGTCGTTGTCTTCGGCTTCGATTTCGTCTGGGGCGTCGCCATCCCTCGTTCTCGGGCTCGCTTCTGCCCGGCCTTCTCGGTCAAGATGAGCAGGACCTTGATGATCCCGAACACCGCGCTGATCTGCGCTTCGTCTTCCGCCTCCTCAGCGAGTCGCTGTGCCTTCTGGAGGTATTGTTCGATCTCCTCCATTTTTTTCCCTGGGACGTTCCGTTCTGGGTCTGTTTTCTGACTTTCTTCTTCTTACTGATTTTCTCTCCGCGCTCTCTTGGTGTGCTTCTTTCACCGGGGGGGTCCGGTACCGTTTTATACCTAACAAACCCGAGGGAGGCTTGCTGGCGACCACGGTAAGCCACCAATAAAGTACAGAGCATGTTGAGCAGTGTGAACTTGAAATGCAGGTACCACAGGGGTAAGCTTGCATGTTGAGCAGGGGTTGCCATGCAGTTCGTATCGGTCTGTAATAAGCGTTTTTACTTCCGTTGGGTTGAGGAGGACGTACGGTGGGGAGGGTCGGGTAGTAGAAAGAGAAAGATTGACAACAGCAGATGTAGAGTAGTGGTAAAAACTCAGCAACTGGTTGTAGACGTAGCTGTAGCTTATGTGGGCACTGTGTGCTTGTTGTTGAAAAAAAATTCTTTTTGCATAAGTGGCGACTGCATGTTGTCCTCCGCAGTTAAGGTACTCTGAATGCACTCTGGCATCGTGGCTGGTTATCTGGTCTGGTTTCGTACTCCTGAGGCGAGTCCAGGTTTCCACCCCAGAAACATGTATTTAGGGTCCCTATGAGGAGAGCGCGGCGCTCGCGGGGGCTCGGGGGCATATTTCCGACTCTCAGAGACACCCCTGCACCTGACCGTTTCTGGGCATATTTTGTCCGGGAAATACCTTCCTAACAGTTCCGGTACATCGCCACTACTTTTTGGTGGGTTTAGGTCCACAACGCCCTTCGAACATGCTTGGAACACCCTTGCAACACCCTTGGAACACCCTTAGAACATCTTAGAGCACTCTTGGAACACACCCTAGGAACACCTTAGGAGCACAGCTAGCACACCCTATACCGCTTCAGACCAGTTTCGTGGAGAATAACCTTATCATAGCGCTCTCGATAGGTCGTGTGTCTTGAAGTACCAATAGTCCAACTGGAACCATCACACATACAGGAGGGAGGAAAGTTCTCATCACACTTCGGGATCACCGTAAACTAAATTGGAAGGACCGAAGGTTGAGGCGGGTCCCTTCCAACAGTTCTGGGTGGTGGATCACTACTTTTTGGAGTTATAGTTCTAGTTTTTGTGGTTTTTAGAGTTAAAGTTCGCTTGAAATTCCGGGGGTTTAGGGTCTCCGTGTGACCGTTCATGAATGGGTTCTCTTAGAGCAAGCAAGGGCTATATGGCTACGGGTTGTATATTTGGTGCACGCTTTCGTTCTGGGTTATGGCTAGCCATGTCCGGGACTGTTTGTGACCGACACCAAGTACATTCCTTCGTGGAGTGTAGTCTTGGGCCCCCCACGTTCTACAAGTTGAGCAGGGGTCTTTGGGGGGTTTACGTACCAGAGCACGCTTGGAACATCCTTGGCGCGCCCTTCCCCTGCGTTGCTGTCGCTTCCCTTCTCTGTTTCGTAGAGCGTGTTCGAGCAAAAGATCGGCCATAATCGAGTGGAATCGTTTTGGGTTAGTTTGGGTTGGAATGCAAAGAATCTGTGGCGATAATCTGTATCTGCGTCCGCTCACTTTCGTGACTACCTCTTAGAGCGCACTTTTCCAGTTTCCGGCGCTTGAGATCTTCTGGCTCGTCTGTCTCGGGCGGTCGTTTCGTGCCACCTCTCTTCGTCACCGGTGCCTGAGCTTGCACCTCTGCCCGCCGCGGAGTGCACGTCTTTGTAGCGTTATTTGTGTATTCGAAGGTCGGTATTTTAAAGTCTCCGGTTGACCGTAGAGGCTTGAGTACGGAGGGGGGTTGAGAAAAGTAAGAGGGTGCAGCTCGTTTCGGGTGTTGTGTCGCTCCGTTGTGAAACCTTGTGAAGTCCCCTAACGCGTTGCGTAACTTTGTCTTCGATGACGGCGGGTCCTTCCGCCGCCGCTTTCTTGTCAGCGGCCGTCCTGGTGGTGTCGCCTTCTGCGGCGTTTTCGATGGCGGATGTTGAGCACCGGCATCCGCCGTTTTCTTAAAAATTGCGGGCGTGACACCCGATTTTTAACTCCAGCTTTAACACCAGCTTTTGAGGCTGGACACCGCCGTGAAATACTCGAGGGACTGCCTTGTGCTCATTTCGACGGAGGCTAGAGGGGGAGAAAACAATACAACTACAAAGTGGGTCTTTTTGGTTGAACGCTTGCGCTCGCCACCAAACCCAGATTCACCTGTGTTCCGCGTGGGCTACAGCACATTTACCCGCAAACCCGCAACCCGTTTGAGATTTCGCAACTGGCAGTCTCTTCAAGTATTTCCTACAAACGCACATATCCCTAACCATCGTTGCATCGTTGCAGGAAATCATGGGTTTTTTTTCTTTTATTTTGCATCGTTGCTCACTATGGTAGACATAGGGCAACCATGCAACGATGTAGTGCAACGATGCGATGTCGTGCAACGATAGGAGTAACAAACCATAGCGTATGCAGCAGTAGTGCAACTATAGGACACAATGCAACGATGCAATGGTTGGTTGGTCAGTATGTTGTTGCAACAACCTGTGATGAACTAAGTGAATGGTGATGATGATGACGATGACAATGATGATGATGATGATGATATGATGATGAGCTGGCGTGTCGGCTGATGAAGCCAGTGACAGCGACATGAGCGACTCTTCGGTGGATGACAATTCTTCGGCGGACGACGACGACTCATCTCTTGATGATAAACCTCTTTCCCAATCGCGTGTTCCCGTGCAAGTCCGGCCTCGGGAGACAGCAGAAGTGACCCCTGCACCAGTGAATACAGAGCCAGGATCGTTGCTGACCCAGGCATCTGCACGCAAAAGGCAGGAAAAGTGCGAAAGGCCGCTGCTGCTGGTCTCTCGAGTTTTGGCTTCACGGTAGGTGACTATTCGCCAAGAAGACGTGTACTAGTAATTATTCGTCTTTGGGCAGTATGCAGAGAGATATTTTTTGCATCGTTGCAAGAGGGTCCCGGCCGCCGAAAGTTAGGGATATGTGCGCTCACACATTGCATGCGGCTAAAATAAAACCGTACACCGCGAGAGTAGGAGAAAGTAGAAAAGGGAAACTAGAGTTTTCGTACCGCACTACCCTGCAAATCCTGGACGTGGTTTCAGGTGACAAATTTGCAAATGATCATGATCAGAAGGTCCTACTTGGGCGGTTCAGTTTCCTCGCACATTGCAATGCAGGGGACTTTAAAATACCGGTTTATCGGTTTGACAAACCGAATAAACCGGTTTGAGTTTTTGAGGGGAAAAAAAAAAAATCTTATAGACCGATTTCAAAGTTTTACCACCTTCACTGTGTAGTAGTACTATAGTAGTAATGAACGTACCTGCCTGTAATAGCGTACAAATAAGCCCTCAAAAAACAGCTTAACCTAAAAAGGGGGAAAAACGGGGAGTGGGGGGGAGTGGGGGGCTCATCACGGTAGTATGCCCCCAAGGCGCCTCAGGGTCGAAGATGGGCGGGGGTCGCAAAACATTCTGGCTGCGTTCGGGTTGCCAGCAGCTCAGCGTCGGCGGGCTAGTGTGCGAGACACCTGTGTACTGCACGAAAACCACCACACTGGTTATGCACAGTGGGCAGAGAAGGACGATGAGGGGAAGGAGCTGTGGAAGTCCTTGCCCAAGGGGCCTCGTTCTTTAACTTCGTATCACGACTTCCTGTGCTATCAAGCAAGGATCAGGGAGATGAAAAACGTGCAGACCATTCCCAACAACACCTTGAGGAAAGCGATCGAAGCATTCGACACCCTCATCGAAGAGGACGACGCCAAACCTGCAGCAGAACGTCAGCTCCTGTCTTCATTGACGGACGCAGCAGTGCGACAAGGCACAGAATGGGTGCAGCAACAGCAACAGCAACAGCAACAACCGGAACCACCAGTAATGCAAATGGTGCCGAGCGTGAACCCACCCGCGATTGCTGCGTTGGATGAGCGACTGAGCAGCCTGGTTCAAGAACAGATTTGTGCCGAGGTAGACGAAGACGACATTGAGATACCTGAAGTGGGCGAGGGTGGTGCAGGTGGCCGCAGGGCGAGAAGGCAAGAAACAACACCCAGGCAATTCAGTCGTTTGCCAAACCCCTCCATTCCTTACCGAACGATGTCTGTTTCGGAGGTAAGGCGTGTTACCAGCGGCGCGGGTGTTATTGCGGCACCGACAGTCGTAGAGCTTCCGGCGGAAGTGACGGACGGTACTACACAACTGGTCTTCAACCGCAACGTTGTCACCCACTCGTGGATCCGGGTCACAAGCACGGGCATCACATGTGCATGCTGCACAGGAAAAGACAAACTTTTCTACGACCAAGCGCTGCCTTTCTCGGACATACGCGGCCGACTCACAGCAAAGGCGACAGAACACAGCAAATCCCATCTGCACAAGGCCGCCTACCCAGTCTTCATTGAACGCGAGCGCAACCTGCAGAGAGCCGAAGGTAATGCTGCTTTAGCGGCGATGCTTCGTAACGAAACCATCGACAGCATCCTGAAGACTCAGCACCTTGTCGTCAACATCCTGGCAACGGTCGCAGCGTGCAAAGAGAACAACCCTGTTCAGGGAGGATCACAATCGCATCTTCATTTCTCGTGCTTGCTCAATCAATGCGTGCGGGATCACATGAGAGGAGCGCGCAATCTTTCTGGTTCGGGCATCAGCCGGGAGCTGCTGCAGATTCTAGGTGACCGCGGACGCACAAGGGTAAACGCAACCTTAGCGCGGGCTTCTTTTGTTGGGTTCCTCACTGATGAAGCGCAGGACATTGCGAAGGTAGAGCAGTACGTTGTTTTGGCTCAGTGTTGGGATCCCAAGGAAACACGCATTGTCACGCGGTTCTGCGGCATCAGACCCCACAAAGAAGAAGGGAAAACGGCGGAGAAGATTGCCGGGCACCTCAAGGACATGACACGGGCATTTCCTTGGCCGAAGTGCACTTGTGTCTGCACAGATGGGTGTTCCACAATGAAGGGGCACTTGTCTGGGGTGCAGCTTCGCCTGCGGTGCGAAAGGTGTGTGAACGCCTTCTTCGTATGGTGTTCGGCACACCGGTTCAACCTTGTGTGCGTTCATACGGCCGACAGCTTCGACGTCACAAAGCAGGCGTATCAAGCACTTGAAAAGGTGTACTCTCTGATCTATCGGGGTCACGGCAACGAGAGGCTGAAATACTTCAAAAAATGCCGCGAAGCGTTAGCCGGCTTCTATACACAGCAGACCCTCGAGCTCGTTCAACCAGGCTCCACAAGATGGATCAGCCACGAAAAAGCCGCGAAGAACTTGCTCACACTGCACCGGGAAGTGGTACTTACGTTGAACAAGATAATTGCCGACGGTGCGGGTGATATGGTTGAGTCGGCACGGCATTTGAAGTCTGTGCTTGCATCCGCTTCCATTTTGGCGACATTCATTCTCCTGAAGACCCTGCTCCCGACACTGCGAAGATTCTCGAAGCTGCTGCAGAGGGATAACGTGACGTACGCCGACCTTCCAGTACTGTCATCGTATTTCTGCAGGGTTCTGGAGAAGTTTGCCAGTGACCACGCGCAAGTAAGCGCAGCCGAAATTCCGGAAGCAGCCGCCTACAGCCAGATGCACTCAACTGTGAACGACTTGCTGGATACCCCTCCCAGCGAGGCACGGAACGAGACCTTTACCCGAGCTTTTCATGAGGAAGTAGGTCAGCCGTTTGTGGCAAAACTGGTTGGTGAAATAAAGAAGGACCTCGTCAGCTCTCCACAGCTAAGTGGGTTTTGCGTGTTTGATCCACGCTGGGAGTTTTTCGGAGAGGTCGAAAAGTCCAAAGACAAGATCGCCCCGCTTGCGAACCACTTAAAAGTAGCCCAGAGTCTCTCCATGGATGAAGTTGCGTACGTCGCCACGTCTCCGCTCGTGCCTAATGCACACGACGTTAACGACGAGCTACAGGATCTGATTGCATTGATCCAGGCACGGGGATGGACCGACTTCAATCAGGTCCTTGCAAACGTTCTGGGTGACGCATACCTCAGATCACTGTACCCAGTTTCGACACAGTTTCTGCTGATTGCAGCAACAGTTCCCATCGGGACTGCCGGTGTAGAGAGGCTGTTTTCGCTCCTGAAGCTTGTCAAGAGCCGTCTCCGTGCCACTCTGTACGACGATACATTGGAGGACATAATGTTCACCACCTTGGAAGTACCGTTCTCCCACGACAAAGGGATGGAAGACGAGGACCTCGAGTGTGTTGTTGAGGCATTCAGGGCTCACTCCGCAAACCCCGACGAGGACGGAAGATCACGAACAACCCGTTACTGCTCGTTCAAAACATACAAGGAGGCCTTGGTGCGCGTACGCGCTTTGGACAATCGAACTTTTGTCTCTGTACACACACAAACAGAGTAGCTGGTGTATGAAGCTGGTGTTTCTTTACGTCTCCGCCTTTTTGTCATTTCTTATTGCAACCTTTTGTTCTGAAAGAAAAATGTGCTTTTCTGACCAACACAGTGCTTCTTTTTGCTTCCTTCATGTGGATCATGGAAACCGAGAGTGCCTAGAGTGCGGAAAACTCCACACAGAGTGCAGAAAGTAGCCCGCTCGTGATGCAGCACCGCATGCAAGTGTGATACACCGACCTACATAACCAAACCGGTTTTTTGGCTCAAACCGGGTTTTTGGCTCGGACCCCAAACTTTTAAAGTCCCCTGCATTGCATGTGGCTAAAAAAAAAAAAAGCAGCACACCGGCGGAGAAGCTCGCGGAGCTCCTCGTGGCGGTTCACGCTCACGAAGAGCGTCCTCCGCGTGAACGCCTGCGCGTGAAACACGCGCAGGACACCAGACCCGTACGGGTCATAGTGCCACTCCATGGGGCGGGGCGGGGGCGGAGGGGGGGACGCAGGGGTGGAATCTGAATCTGGCCTGTCTGGGTTTTGGGTTTTATGTTTCCTGGGGGGGGTGGCTTGTCCAGGACACCAGCGTTTGTACTTAGAAGAATTCGAGGCCCACCTCACGGATTTTGTGAAAGTTTGAAGAATGGGGGGTCCGGGGGGCCAAGCCCCCCGGCCGGACGGTACGCTACGCCAAGGTACGCCTTCGGCGTTTTTTCGCGTTGATCTTCGGAAACCCAGTGCTTCTAGTGGTTGTCCCGAAAAGTACATTTGCGCCGGTAAAGACCGGCGCCCAGCGAGACTAGAGGCAGCAGTTAAAGTAAAGGGCACATTAGACCTGAAAACCAACAAACCCCGAAAAATCATTATCGACCGGAAAAGTGTCCTCGGCCGGGTTCGAACCGGGGTCTTCAAGCCCCGAAGACGTGCACCGTTCACTCTGCCAATACGGTACCAGTTCCAAGGGGGGAAAACTTCCTAAGGAGACCCTTTACGAAACGACACTATAAAAAAGTGCCCCCGGGCTTCGCCCGCAGACCCCCTAAAAAGTGGGGTTGGCTCGATAGAGCTATTAGCATACCTCTAGTCTCGGACTATACAATAGATTACAGTATGTGGCATATATTTGCGGGAATATCAAAATACAATCATTCCCCGCAAGTTACCCCTCCGAACCTTCAACTCGTATGGGATAGCCGGAATATTCAACATTATCTATCATCAGACGCAGAGTATGCTTGCGGACAACGTCCCGAATGGCAAGACAAGGAAAGAAACTCCGAAGCTGTGCTTTCAGTTTTCCCCAGTTCCAGGTCAGGGTGAGAACCAAAGTCCTAGCAAGCAAGACGTCTTTGTATTTACAAAAAATGAAATTTCGCTGAAGCCGTAACAACAGGGAGCAGAATAGGCGAAGCAGATGCAGGCTGCTATGGAGCTGCTACGGCAGACGGCGCTGCAGAGGCTGATATGGACCCTCTTGGCCGAGAAGGGGCAGGTCTTGATTGAGCAGTGATGGCAGGCGACGACGTAGCTGCGTTGGCGGCTGGGGTAACTCGTGAACGAGCACCCGCGGAAGGGGTGCTTCTTAGGGTGGCGATGGGCTGCGACGCGGTAGATGCTTTGGCAGCCGGGGCAACTTGTGATCGAGCACCCGCGGAAGGGGTGCTTTGAGCTTTCGGCTGCTGCCCAGGCGATGAGGTAGCTGCGTTGGCGGACCAGCCAGGGCTGAGCGGAGAGCTGGTTGTTCGGGGGGACAGCGGAGTTGTCGTTGACCAGATGACAGGAAACGCGCGCTGTTCCGAAGCTCGGCGACCGTACAAGACGAGGGCGCAGGCAGAGGTGGCGGAACTGCGGCAGAAAGGCACCGACATCAAGTTGGAGCACGTGCCGCGCGAGCAGAATATCGACGCCGATGCTCTTTCGAATCGCGCGATGGATGAGGTTCAGAGACGAGCGACAGCCGAGTATCGGGACTCGGCGACCTCGAAATCGTACGCGATGAAGAGCGCGATGCGACGGCTGACGAGTATCGTGCAGACGCCGATGCACCCGGCGCTTGAGATGCAAGTCAACGTCCTGACGTCTCTCGGAGGCGGGAACATGGCCAGACTCAACAAGAGACCACAAATAGCAAACCAGCCGTTTGAAGCTGTGATGCGCGCCTACGAAGCCGCCGCACAAGAGCAGACGGCGAAGAAGGCCGGCGACAAGGTGCGAGCCGGAGCTCCGCAAAGCTGCAACACTGAATGGCAGTTTTCGACCGCAGACGCAATACCCGTCGGGATGGGAGCGCAAGCAGGCTCGATGGAAGCATGAAGTCAAGCAGGAGAGACGAACTGCGCAGACTGAGCGCAAGACGTGCCAAGGGCAGACCAGGACGTTGGGACCGTGCAAAGTCGAAGAAGGAGTCCAAAAGCGAAGCAACAACACCAACGCGGAAACGCAACTGCCCTCAATGTACCCAGCCAAATTTGACTGCAAAACAGTGTAACCTCAGTGTAACCAGCAGAATCCGACTCAAAAACAGTGTAACCTCAATGTAACCAGCCTAATTTGACTGAAAAACATTCAAATTTGACTGAAAAACATTCAAATTTGACTGAAAAACAGTGTGACCTCAATGTAACCAGCCAAATTTGACTGAAAAACAGTGTACCCTCAATGTAACCGGCCGAATTCGACTGAAAAACATTCAAATGTTACTGAAAAACAGTGTAACCTCAATGTAACCAGCCAAATTTGACTGAAAAACAGTGTAACCTCAATGTAACCAGCAGAATCCGAGTCAAAAACAGTGTAACCTCAATGTAACCAGCCTAATTTGCCTGAAAAACAGTGTGCCCTCAATGTAACCAGCCAAATTTGACTGAAAAACAGTGTAACCTCAATGTAACCAGCAGAATCCGACTGGCCGAATTCGACTGAAAAACATTCAAATTTTACTTAAAAACAGTGTAACCTCAATGTAACCAGCCTAATTCAACAAGTGGTTACAGCGGTTACATCCCGGTTACAGACTGGTTACACTCGGTTACAGTGGTTACATGCTGGTTACAAGTGGTTACAGCGGTTACATCCCGGTTGCAGACTGGTTACACTCGGTTACAGTGGTTACATGCTGGTTACAAGTGGTTACAGCGGTTACATCCCGGTTACAGACTGGTTACACTCGGTTACAGTGGTTACATGCTGGTTACAAGTGGTTACAGCGGTTACATCCCGGTTACAGACTGGTTACACTCGGTTACAGTGGTTACATGCTGGTTACAAGTGGTTACAGCGGTTACATCCCGGTTACAGACTGGTTACACTCGGTTACAGTGGTTACATGCTGGTTACAAGTGGTTAAAGCGGTAACATCCCGGTTACAGACTGGTTACACCCGGTTACAGTGGTTACAGACTGGTTACGCACTAGTTAAACTCGGTTACAGGTCTCGTTGGTGGGGGACTCGAAACTAAGAAATACGAGTGTGAGAAGTTTCGTAAAGCTTCACAGATTCCCTCGGAAATCCGTGAAGCTTGAGGTTTTTCACCGCACGATCTGTGTCGCTGTACCGTACCGTTCGGCCGGGGGGCGGTGCCCCCCGGATCCCCCCCTCTTTTTTGGAAGGATTGGTGCAAAGAAAAGCCGGGCTTCGCCCGTTTAGATTCGGAGGTGTGTATATAAGATCGGGAAAAAGGACCAGCCGCACAGTAGTGGCTGGCCACCAAATACTAGGTGTCTGGTGGCCTTGGGTTTTGGGTTTTATGTTTCCATCTATGGGGGGACGGGCCCCCCATCTATGGGGGGACGGGCCCCTGTGGAACGTTTGGTTAAAGAGTTGTTGTAGTTCGCTTGAGAATCCGAGATTTTAGAGTCTCCGGGTGACCTTCGTCGTCGTTTTTAGACTGTTCCTCGGGTTTCGAATTCCGGTGTTTTTTTTAGGCATCTGATTGGCAAAGGCGCTATTTGTTGTATTTCATGGGTGCCAGTCAGTTGTGAGACTGACAGGTGAGCAGTGCCCCTAGCGAGCTCGAATCGACATGCGTCTGCAGCTGTTGTACGGGATTTCCGATTCCCTACGTACACTCCAGCTCCGCCGGCCCTTCACTACGAAGGTTGCTGCTGCGGCCGCCAGGTGCATCATACCTGCACCGTTTTCCGGTCCCTGGAACCACCACACAATAGGCGGGCCAAGAACGTGAACTAACGCAGAGCCTGAGCTGCAGACACGACGCCCAGTGGCCACAAGGTGCACAGTTGCAACCCAATAGCCAGTGAACGACCCCTCAGCAAGGCAGCAGCGAACCTTACGAGCCTCTCTTCTTCAACTTTATTCATATTCCCCAGGCATCGTGCGCGCCTACAGGTGGGAGACTCTTGACCCGGCGGCAGTGAACCCTGCAAACCTCTTTTCTCTAACTGTTCTCCGGGCATTGTGTACAGCGATCCGCCTACAACACGGCGGCAGTGATCCCTGCAAACCTCTTTTCCCTAACTGTTCTCCGAGCATTGTGTACAGCGATCCGCCTACAACACGGCGGCAATGATCCCTGCAAACTTCTTTTCCCTAACTGTTCTCCGGGCATTGTGTACAGCGATCCGCCTACAACACGGCGGCAGTGATCCCTGCAAACCTCTTTTCCCTAACTGTTCTCCGTGCATTGTGTACAGCGATTCGCCTACAACACGGCGGCAGTGATCCCTGCAAACCTCTTTTCCCTAACTGTTCTGGCATTGTGTACAGCGATCCGCCTACAACACGGCGGCAGTGAACCCTACAATTCTCTCCTTAGTGGGTAGGAGTAGAGTCTCCTTCTTCCATGCTACGCTACGAATCACAAGCGGCGGAAAGACCGAAAAAAGGAGGAAATGGTGAATAAATACCCGTGACCGATGCCCTTTTTGCCAACTATCCGTCAACGACATCAAGGCTCGAAGACAAAGGGGGGGATAGCAAGAACGTGCTTGGAATGGATATTGCTCCATATCCTCCTCCCGTCTGCGCCGTGTTCGGTTCTTTTATGCCACGGACACACATAGGGGCGGACCATCACCAGCGCAGAACCTGACTGTAGACAGGACAGCGGTGAGTCTGGTTTGTCGTTGTAGCTCGGCACAGTCAGGACAACCCACACAAAGGAGGAGAGCACGAGACTGTGCGCTCATCCTTGGGACTGGCAACCCCGAAACCCCTTTATTGTGCAGTTTGTGCGTAGTTTGTGCGTATAAGTCGATCTTTGAGTGCGTGAGCCCCTCCGAAGAAAGGTCCATCACACTAGCTCCAAGCTACTTAGCCCGGGTCTCTGGGTCGCGTCCCCCTCCTTCTCTTGGTCGCCTGGTCTTGCGTCTTGTTGATCCGTCCGGGCTGGGGGCTTCGCGCTTCCCCTTCGTCTTGCATCACCTCGTCTCCACTCCCTGCCGCACGGGCTTCTACGGTTTGTGCCACCTGCGACGCGGGTCGCTATAAGTCAATCATTGAGCGCGTAAGCCCCTCCGGGTTAGCGTAGTTCGAGCGGGCTTTGTGAAACTGCGAGGGCTGCACTTTATAAGGGTGCTGAACCTCCCCTCCGGGTTTGCGTAGTTCGAGCGGGTCTTGTGAAACTGCGAGGGCTGCACTTTATAAGGGTGCTGAACCTTTTCGCCGCAGTGGCAAGTATTATAGCCCTGTCAGGACCGTTTAGACACCCAGTTAGCCACCAGCTGCATATGGAGTATCAGAATGGAGCCCCACCCCCGTATTGCGAGGTTCCCGCGTAGTTCTTGCGTACTTCGTTACTTCGGTTTTCGGCATTTTAGATCCTGACTACCCTTTGGAAGTGACCGAATCAGCGTACCTGCAGGGCATGGTGGTCCGGGAGGAGATGAGGGAGGTCCAGGGGAGCGACGGGAAAGGACCTCGATTCATTCCCGTTCTGGTCATCTTAGCTGTGGCTACTGTTGGTGGGGCGGGTTACCAGTACGACGCCTTTAGTTGGCGGGACGCTTTTCGAGCCTCTACGTTTGGACGCGCCAATACCCGCGGGAAGACTTCGAAAAATACTCGAGGGGCTGCCTTGTGCTTACTTCGAAGGAGGCTAGAGGGGAAGAAATGTGAAAACGGGGCTTGCCTAGACGCTTTTTGTGTTATTTTGCAAATGCTTTGAGCTATCTTTGTGTCTGTGCTTTCGGTCGTCTTCTTAACCATGGTTAAGTGCACAAATGGTGTCAGCCGAAGCTGGTAAAGCTTCGGCGCCGCCCACGTTATGTTTGTTCAGCATTGAGTTCTTTTAAGTACATGAACCACATGGATTAGCATGCACTGCCTCGATAGCCAGGTTATCGGATGACGTCGTCACCTGCCATTGCGTCGTCAAGGTCGAGCATTTGTGGCGCTAGCGGGATTTGGCTTTCTTGCGATTCCAAAGTCTGAGTCGGCGAGTACAAGGGCGGGCAGGAGTGCCTGTTTTCCACTTTCGAGGGCATTGGTGTGCCCGTGGTCCCCGGTCGTTTCTGAGAGCTGCTTGCCCTCGGTACCTTCTTCTTCCTTCGATGCACCCCTGAGTCGGGTGTGGTCGCCTTCGTCTTCTTCCGCTTGCGGCCGGCGATCGGGCCTTCCTTCGGGGTGCCGAGCACCCTCTTCTTCAGCGCTGGTCGTTCGCTGGTTCCTGGCGTTGGTGGCGGCCTGTTGGTCGCCCGTCCGGTCGTCGCCGTCTCCTTTTTCGTTGCCGCGAGCGGCGCTCGCGCCGCTCGCTTTCCTACTGGCGTTTCCCGTTGTACGCCCACCTGGGTGGGTGAGGAGGGCATCTTCTTTGTTGCGTCCAGGGGTTGACTGGACGTTCGGCTTGTTGGACTGGTGGTGGCCGCGGCTGCAACATGCCGCCGGTCGCCTCTGCGCCAGCGTAGGGAGCCTTTTGCACTCTGCCATGCGTGCGGCAACACGCCGCCGCCGTCTTGCACTCGCCGCACTTCGTCGTGCTGTGCTCTGTGCACACCGCGATCGGCTGCCCATCGTTCGCGTGGTGATGGTGCCGGCAGCACATCTTCGGACGAGCATTGAGTTATTTTAAGTACATGAACCACTTGGATTAGCATGCATTGTGTAGCAGCGGCTGCCGAACATCCCGTGACACCGCGCGAGGTGGTAAAACGCGCTTTTGTTTTCTTTTCGATTGCTTTTTGATGGGGCATGCAGGCCTCGAAACAAATACAACGGCACAAAGTGGGTCTTTTTTGTTGAACGCTTACGCCCGCCACTGAACCCAGATTCACCTGTGTTTCGTGTGGGCTGCAGCACATTTACCTTTGATGTTTTGCAGCTGGCAGCCTCCTCAAGTATTTCCTACACAGCAGGTGCTCATACAAAAGTATAAGAAACCGCGTTGGCACCCGTAACTGTGCTACGCGCGATGAACCGAGAGCTGACTTAAGGTGTCCGAGTGATCGCTCCATCGGATCCCACAAAGGGTGTCGGTTCATCTTGACAGCAGGACGGTGGCCATGGAAGTCGGCATCCGATAATGAGTGTGTAACAACTCACCTGCCGAATGCACCGGTCCCGAAAATGGATGATGCTCAAGCGATCCCTCCATAGTTGGCCGCGTACTGGTGTCACAAAGCCAGGCGTGCGTAGGAGTCGCTCATCAGATCCCACAAAAGGTTGTCGGTTCATCTTGACAGCAGGACGGTGGCCATGGAAGTCGGCATCCGATAATGAGTGTGTAACAACTCACCTGCCGAATGCACCGGTCCCGAAGATGGATGATGCTCAAGCGATCCCTCCATAGTTGGCCGCGTACTGGTGTCACAAAGCCAGACGTGCGTAGGAGTCGCTCATCAGATCCCAGATGATGACGTGTGTAACAACTCACCGGTTCCGAAAATGGGTGATGCTCAAAGCGACCCACCCGTAGTCGGCCGCGTATTGGTTATCACAAAGCCAGGCGTGCGTAGGAGTGCAGACGTCGGTGCCTTCGTCAGGACACAGATAGGTATCCATGTAGGATACCTATCCGTGTCCTGATTCTCGAAAACCCGCGTATCCTCACGTACCCTGGTATCCTAGCAACACTGTGCAAAGGAGGAGACCGGGCACGACAACGCCCTTGGCGTCTTGAGACGGCGGAACCCTTTTCGAGCTTTGTATAAGCACCTGCTTTGTAGGAAATGCTTGAGGAGACTGCCAGCTGCGATAGATCAAAGGTGGTAAATGTGCTGTAGCCCACACGAAACACAGGTAAAAGCTGGGTTTAGTGGCGGGCGCAAGCGTTCAACAAAAAAGACCCACTTTGTAGGTTGTATTGTTTTCTCCACCTCTAGCCTCCTTCGAAATGAGCACAAGGCAGTCCCTCGAGTATTCTACGTTTGGACGCGCCAATCCGGGAAGAATTCGAAAAAGAAAGAAAAAAACGGGTTGAGCGCCCTGTGCTGCGGACGCCGGGTGACTTGCCTGCAAGCGGATGTCTCGGCGTTGGGCGCGAAACCGCGCCGCTGCTAGACGCGACGGGTCAAGATACTCGGAAGGGCCACCCGCCGAAGCCTATTTCGGCGGAGGCTAGAGGGGAGGGGAGCTGGGAGAAAATTTACGCCCGGGTCTTGAGCCTGAGCACTACGTAGGTGAAGCACAGGTGACGGACTGTAGTCTATCCAGAAGAAATACTCGACGGACTGCTTTGTGCTCAATTTGATTTTGTTGAGCACTTACGCCCGACAGTAAACCCAGACCGACCGTGTTTCGGGCGGGCTACAGCCCATTTATGCGGCAACAATAGCCGGAAACAAGCTTCGCTTATTTTCTTTCCGCTGGTGAGGACCCACCCTGTCGGTCCCGAAATAATTAGGCGAAATAAAAAAGGAAAAAGAAAAAGAAAAAAAACGGTCAGAAAGTGCATTGCGAAAACGGGGAGAGGGGGGAGGGAATTCAAGAACGTGCTTGGATGGCATGTGTCAACTCAACGCTGTGTCCTACCGCACAGCACCGTGTTTCGGCCTTTAAAGCGACGGCCATATAGTAGGTGGATCATCATCAGCCGGAACCCGTGCCTGCAGATAGGACAGCGGTGTGGGTCTGGTTTGCTCGTCACAGGCAGGACCCAGGACCCGTCACAGGCAGGACCAGGACCCGTCACAGGCAGGACCCGTCACAGGCAGGACCCGTCACAGGCAGGACCCGTCACAGGCAGGACCCGTCACAGGCAGGACCAGGACCCGTCACAGGCAGGACCAGGACCCGTCACAGGCAGGACCAGGACCCGTCACAGGCAGGACCAGGACCCGTCACAGGCAGGACCAGGACCCGTCACAGGCAGGACCAGGACCCGTCACAGGCAGGACCAGGACCCGTCACAGGCAGGACCAGGACCCGTCACAGGCAGGACCAGGACCCGTCACAGGCAGGACCAGGACCCGTCACAGGCAGGACCAGGACCCGTCACAGGCAGGACCCGTCACAGGCAGGACCCGTCACAGGCAGGACCCGTCACAGGCAGGACCCGTCACAGGCAGGACCCGTCACAGGCAGGACCAGGACCCGTCACTCTATACGGGAGATATTTAGCCTTAGCAGAGGGATACCTGCCGAATAGCTCAGCATCCCAAAACTGAGCGACTCGTGCAAGCAAGGAGTTAACCAACACGGCTCGTCGAGGACACACCCTCTGTGGATACCCCATTCCAATAGACTTTCCTCGACGCCAGTTGTGTCCCCAAGCAGCTTGCGCCACGTTCCGGATATCCGTAGAACGCCGGGGGTCTACTTGAAAAGTGCGCCTTTGACAATGTGCAACGGCCTCCTCGAATATTTCCTGTGACACTTTGCAACGGCCTCCTCGAATATTTCCTGTGAATGCAGGAACTCCAGGTGAAAAAAAAATATGGCCGGGCTTTCGAACCAACAAGCAACCGAATGCTGTTGAGTGGGCCAGCTGCGCAGAATCAGTCTTCTGAACACCAGCAGTGTGTGCTGATGCCCAGCAAACCGGGCCCAGTCTCAATCGGTCGATGCCGGGGGGGTGGCCTCGTCGGCTGCCCCGTTTCGGGCGCCGGTTCAGGCGCCGCTTCGTTCTCCGCCGGCGCTTCGGGTCCGTCTGTTTGCTCGGGAGGTGTTGCCTCGGGTTGCTCGCAGGTAGCAGCTGGTTCGGGGGTAGCAGCTGGTTCGGGGGTAGCAGCTGGTTCGGGGGTAGCAGCTGGTTCGGGGGTAGCAGCTGGTTCCGGCTGTTCGGCGCGCTGCGGGGCTGCCGGCAGGGCTGGCGGGCGGGTGCGCGCGTCCACAGCGCACCAATGCTTGGTCGAGTGCTTAGTCCTTTTCCCTCTTCCGCCCAGCCCAGTGTTTAAAAGACAGGCGCTTCGGTTTGTTTGTGCGTGCCGGTTGATCGTTTTCCCACTTGTATTTTACCCTGTGTGTATTCAGGTAAGGAATTCTGATCAACCACCAAAACACGCTGCCTACGTCTTTTTAGCCTGCACAATACATTGAAGGGCAACCCACAAGATTGTTAGTACTAAAAAAAACGTCGCAAACGTTTGCCGTTTGGCAAATCCTGCCAAACGCGTTTTTTCTTTTTTTTGAGCCCTCGAGAAACGTCTACAGCGTAGCAGGCAACTAGAAGTTGTCTGTCATCCCGCTTGCTGCAGACCCCCAGCCAAGCTTTCGCAGCCTGAATCAGGACTGCTGAGAGGAAAGGCGAGTCCCAGTCGACTCTCGAGCAGTTGGGAGTGGCAGTGGCAATGAACCGGGGACCCGCGGTAGCATGAACCATGTTTGGGACGTGCACGTGACAAGAAGATACGCATCCCGTGTTGCGCAGCGCACGGGAACGGGGAGCCTGGCAAGGATTTCTCCCGTTTATTCGCACAGAATCCCCGTCGACCTATGCACGACGAGTTCAACGACGTCGCTCGGACCCAGCCGTGGCCGGCCGCGCGCGCCTGCAGGGACTATGCGGGTGCCCCGGGCTGACCAGGGACTAAGAAAACGGCTATTCAAACGCGTTTGGCACGATTTGCCGAACGGCAAACGTTTGCCGTTTGGCAAACGTCTGGCATTTGGCCGCATTGCCCTGCACGACGGGAAGGAGAATCATCCAAGAGATGGAAACACAAGGAAGCGATTTCTGTGAGGCAGGACCTGCATTACTCCGGTTCGTCACTTTCGCATGCTGAAGTTGTCATCGTCGTAGGTGTCGAACGGTCGAACCCCCCAGGCCTACACAGTCTGACCCAGTCTGCAGCAAGTGACTGATGCGGGATAGACACTTCTACTTTCCTGCTACGCTGTAGACGTTTCTCGAGAACTTTAAAAAAAGCGTTTGGCAGGATTTGCCAAACGGCAAACGTTTGCGACGTTTTTTAAAACACTGGGCTGGCCGGGGTCGGCAGCGACGAGCGGAAGAGGAAAGGATTAAGCACTGGTGGTGGTGCGCTGTGGTGGTGTTCCTCTGGGGGGAACTGCGACGAATTGCCCCTCGTTGCCTGTGGACGAGCAGTCGGAGGAGAAGCGAAGCACCAAGCGCGCGCCTGAGCGCGACGATCAAGACGAGCTCAGAAGGCGAAAGCATGACACATCGCGCGCGAAGAGGTAACCGCGACGCCAGCGATGCAGATTCTCGCCGCAGATTCTTTGCATGCTAACCCAGACGCTGCCTGTCCCATCGCAGTCTATCAGCCGCCGGCTCAGTCACATTCAATCAGTCGATGCCGGGGAAGCGCCCTCGTCGGCCGCTCCGTTTGCTTCGGGCGCCGGTTCAGGCGCCGCCTCGTCCTCCGCCGGCACTTCGGGCCCATCGGTTTGCTCGGGAGGTGTTGCCTCGCGTTGCTCGGGGGCAGCAGCTGGTTCGGGGGTAGCAGCTGGTTCCGGCTGATCGGCGCGCTGCGGGGCTGCCGGGCTGCCGGCAGGGCTGGCGGGCGGGTGCGCGCTGGCCACGTTGTGCACCACCGTCGACCTGTGCAGCGACGAATTCAGCGTCGCGTTGTGCAGCGACGAGTTCAACGACGTGGACTCCGACCCAGCCGTGGCGGGCGGCGCGCGCCTGGAGGGACTATGCGGGTTGTGGCCCGGGCTCGACGGCGTGGGGCTGGCCGAGTTGCTGTACTGTCGGCGAAGCGGCGGAATGGCCGAAGGCTCGATGGTTCCAGGGTATACGTCCACCAGCGGGCCGTCGTCGAAATCAACCTCGGCTACCGTGCCGGGCATCTCGCCGGGGACCTTGGCCACGGTGCCGGGATGGCCCACATTTAACGTGCGCCTTGACTTCTGCAGGCCCAAGCTCTGCGTGAGCTGCACGCGCATGCCCCGCCTGAAAGTGTAACGCACCGGCGCGGTGACCGGCAACGCGTTCAGCCCGGCCGCGGCCGCAGCCTCCCAGTCCGTTCGGATGTCGCCTTTGTGGATGGCCGCCTTGTCGATGTGCTGCGGGGTGTATTGGTCGATGAATCGGATCGCTTCGTACGGGCTGGTCGTGAAGAGGTACGAGCTCCGGATCCTGTCGGACACGAATCCCTGCGCGATCATCGACGAGAACATGTCCTCCACGCGGGTGTAGAACCCGTTCGTGTTGATGAAGACGACCGGCTTGTCGTGGAACCCCAGCTGCCTCCACGACAGCACCTCCAGCACTTCCTCCAGCGTCCCGAGCCCACCCGGGAGGGCGATGTACGCGTCTCCGGCGTCATACAGCCCCTTCTTCCGGCTCGGCATGGTCACGCGCACGTCTACGTTGCGCAGGCCCGGGTGTCGGTAGTCAGCGAACTTGTCGAGGATGACGCAGTCCACGACGCCGCCGGCCCGCAGCCCGCCGTCGGTGGCGGCGCCCATGAGGCCCACGGCGCCGCCGCCGTTCACCTGCAGCCACCCGCGCTTCGCGATCACGTCGCCGAGCTGCAGGGCCACCGAGCCGTACGACGGGTCCAGCAGCGCCTGTTGGTCGTGGTGTTGTTGTTGTTGTTGTTCTGTTTTGTTGTATAAGCACCTGCTTTGTAGGAGTTTCTGCTCTTCGTATTGTCGGACGAGAACTGCCTTGAAGAAAGGGAGAAGTAAGAACACGTTTTTGTAACTCATTTCACTCGCGCAAGGGAATGTGAGTGACTGGGGAAACGTCCAACGGGGGTTAGGGAGGGTGGGAAACCCTGACTTTTTAGAGTTAAAGTTCGCTTGAAATTCCGGGGGTTTAGGGTCTCCGTGCAAGAAAGGGCTATGTGGTTACGGGTTGGATATTTAGTGCACGCTTTCGTTATGGGTAGCCATGTCCGGGACTGTTTGCGACCGACACCAAGTACATTCCTTCGTGGAGTGTAGTCTTAGGGCCCCCACGTTCTACAAGTTGAGCATTGAGTTCTTTAAGGTGCAAGTGCCATCAAGGCAGGCGAGCACTGTTCACGGGCTAGCGTTACTTTATGACGTCGTCCGTCGGGAGAGTCAACGATGATGAGGATGTGTCAAGTTCAATTCCCGCTCGCTTTCGCGGTGCGGACTTTCCGGGCCGGTTCGGCTGTTTCCGGGTTGACGATGGGGAAGAAGTCAGGCATTCCATTTCGTGATCGAGCGTAGAGTTGTTCACGGCCTGCCGCGATCGCTTCGATCTTCGTGGCTTCCCTGTCGGGGATGCGAGCTTCGAGGACTCCTGCAGGGGTCGCTTCCGCCTCCTTCTGGGAGGCGCGTCTTTGGGCTCGCCGGTTGGCGTGCGCGGAAGGGTTGTTTGTATGGGGATGATGTTCCCCGTTGATGACGTCTTGGGCGACGGTGATGATGACGGTGATGAAGGCGGGGAGGTTGGTGAGCTGGCCGTTCGCGTGCGTTGCCGCGTCGCTGCTTTCTTGGCCGGGCGCTTCGGCCCCCGGTGGGTGGTCGGTCGCGGGGTCTCCTGCAGGATACGCTTCCGCCCCTTCCTGGGCGACTCGGACAGTTGCTCAGCCGCAGGCGAGCGCGGCGTGGCCGCGGGCGCCGGCGTGTTCGTGTTGGGTGGTGCGGCGGGCTTCGTAGCCTTCGGTTCGTCGGCACTGTGGTGCCCTTTGCCGCAGCACGCGGCGGGTCGTCGCTCTGCGAGCGTCGGCAGCTGGCGGCACCCTTCGCACGGGCCGCGGTTGTGTTCGCGGCACCCGTGGTGCCCTGCGGCACAGCATGTCTTCGGCGTGTTGCAGACCGCGCACCTGGACATTCGGTGTCGGTCGCAGATCGCGATGGGTAGCCCGTCGTCGGCGGCGTGGTGGTGCCGACAGCACGCCTGCACGGTGGGCCCCTGTTTGTCTCCGAGGCGGCGGCAGATCTCACACTTCCCCTTGTAGTGCGCGACGCACTTCGTCGCGTTCCTCCTGTCGACCACCGCGCCCAGAAAATGGACGGGGTCCGGGTTTGCGGCAGGTCTCTGGGGGGCGGGCCACCGGCCTGCCCTCGCGCGTCGTTCGTCGTTGTACACGGGCCCATTGTCGTAGCTCCGTTCCCCTTCAACTGTTCCTGGACGATTCCTCCTGTAGCGGGCATCCGGTGTCGGGGTCTGGGTTCCAGGCCCGGCAGGCTGGGCAGTCCAATAAAGGACAGTGCCGTGGTCACCGCCTTTATCGATCCGGGCAGGCAGCCGCCGAGCTCTTGCTGGGCTTATATGTAATTTCTCGCAGTGTGGTGTTTGGGTTTCGCGACACTTGCGGTGCTTCACGTGGTGCGGGTTGTTTCCGCCCTAATATAAACGTTTTTTTGGGTAGATTTGCAGGCTAAAACTGTTCGTTGCAGTTAAGGCACTCTTTTTGTTTGAACCAACCACACCCTGAAGGCTCTCTCCGCTGCGGCGAGAGAAGAAGAAGTGTGAAAACGGGGTTTTGCCTAGAGGCTTTTCGTGGTATTTTGCAAATGCTTTGAGCTATCTTTGTGTCTGTGCTTTCAGTCGTCTTCTTAACCATGGTTAAAGGCGCAAATGGTGTCAGCCGAAGCTGGTAAAGCTTCGGCGCCGCCCACGTTATGTTTGTGTAGCATTGAGTTCTTTTGCAAGTACATGAACCACACGGATTAACATGCACATGTTTAGCAGCGGCTGCCAGTCCCGTGACACCGCGAGGTGGAAGCAACGACGAAGAAGAGGAAGGCGGGGCCGGAGGGCCCCTCGTCAGCACCACGCGACAACTTAGTGTTCCTGCCACCTGAAGCAGCAGAAGACGAGCAACATCAGAGACCCGAAACATCAACATTGAAGCCAGCGGCGAGGGTCAAGAAGACGGCACCGACGCGAGCGAAGAAGCGGACGAACTCTGCGTCGGAGCCGACAACAAAACGGCGTAGAAGAGCGCCCATCGAAGCGCGGCCATTGCCTATGCGCCGTGAAGAAGCAGAAGTCGGCGCGCAACCGATGAACCTAGACGAGCAGTCGAAGGAGAAACGAGGCACCAAACGCGCGCCTGAGCGCGACGATGAAGACGAGCGAAAGAGGCGAAAGCATGACACATCACCTGCGAAGAAATAACAGCGATGCAGATTATCGCTACAGATTTTTTGCGTTCTAACCCAAAACACTTACCGAGCAGGGGCAGCAGGACACCTTGTCCAGGTGGGTAGCGTCACCTCCTCAATGCGAGCTGATTGCCGGATGGATGCGGGCAACTGCACCTTTGTACCACCAACACCCTCTGGGTGCTTCCAGGTTGCGCGCAATCGGGGGTTTGAAACATGATGATTAATATCAAAAGCCCGCACCCACGCGGCGTTGACTGCGGCTGGTCTTTGTAAGGGCTGCCTTGATGTTACTTTGATCAAACTCACACTAACCTGAAACTCTTATCGACTTTCGTTGGTGCATCAACCCCCTCAGTGAAACTGTGAGAAATACTTGAGGAGACTGCTAGTTGCGAAATCTCACAGCATGCCGATGACCCCCCACTATCGCAACAATAGTATCCAATTTCATAGGAGGCAAATGTGCTGAGGCCCAACACGAAACACCGGCGGGGGTAAGCGTTCAACAAACATCCTCGAGTATTTTTGTTGCCGACAATAAACCGAGGTTGATGTGCACACGGTGAGGTCCAGCCTCGGCTGGAGTTAAAGGGAATGTGCCCGAGTCACACCCGAAGAACGGGTGTGCTACCACCAAAAACGCGTGTAAATCCTCACCCAATGACCTTAATGGCTATGAATACAGGGGCCTTGAGATGGCTCTGAGTACAAGGACATAGTTGAGCCGGTCCATCCCCTCTTGATAGACCGTGATAGACCGAAGAATACAGCACCGGGCAATTCGATGCAGCTCTAGGGACTAGGGATGGACCTGATAGACCATGGTGACCGTGATTCACTGTGATAAACAGCGGCAGGCACTTCGATGCAGTTTCATGAGATAGGGACGGACCGGCCCAATGGTTATGAATACAGGGACCTAGCCCTGACGGTTGATGGAACCCTCGAAATCCAACATACCGCTGAGCTACCGTAGACGACGACGCGCTCCACAGGTTTAAACGGCTGGAACTCCTGTGGGTGTTCGTCTGCTTCATCTTCCCGGCCGTGCCTGGGCGGGATCGTCTTCTCTTTGAGCAAGCAGCAAGCTGCCACCGACGCACCCCCGCACAGCGCGCCGCCCAGCGCGGCTCCAAGCATCTGGCCGCTCATCGTCGGTTCACTCGCTCACACGCCCCCAACCCCTCTCCCTCTTCTCTAGACTGCTTCGAGTGTTAAGGACGCGTGTTTTTTGAGAGTGAAGTTCGCTTGAGATTCCAGGATTTTAGGGTCTCCGTGTGACCGGTGTGAAATAGGTTCTCTTAGAGCAAGTAAGGGTACATAAACTCAAGACTTTGTTTCTTAGTTTTTGCCTTGCCGCCGGAGCGAACGCACGCGCGCAAGAGAGAAAAGAAAAGACTCAAAGAAAACTTTGGGTGCAGCGCGCACACGAAGGCTGCAAGGCGTCCCCGCCATGTGAAAACGCTTTCAGAGGGTTCCGGCAGGTTGGAAATGCCATTCAGAGGGTTCCGGCGGGTTCCGGCGCGCCGGAACCCTCTGAATGGCATCGCCAACCCGCGGGAACCCGCCGGAACCCTCTGAATGACATTTCCAACCCGCCGGAACCCGCCGCAACCCTCCGAATGGCACTTCCAACCCGCCGGAACCCGCCGGAACCCTCCGAATTCCACTTCCGAACCCGCCGGAACCCTCTGAATGGCATCGCCAACGCCGGAACCCTCCTCTGAATGGCATTTCCAACCCGCCGGAACCCGCCGGAACCCTCTGAATGGCACTTCCAACCCGCCGGAACCCTCTGAATGACATTTCCAACCCGCCGGAACCCGCCGGAACCCTCCGAATGGCACTTCCAACCCGCCGGAACCCTCTGAATGGCATTTCCAACCGCCGGAACCCGCCGGAACCCTCCGAATGGCATCGCCAACCCGCCGGAACCCGCCGGAACCCTCCGAATGGCACTTCCAACCCGCCGGAACCCGCCGGAACCCTCCGAATGGCACTTCCAACCCGCCGGAACCCGCCGGAACCCTCCGAATGGCATCGCCAACCCGCCGGAACCCGCCGGAACCCTCCGAATGGCACTTCCAACCCGCCGGAACCCGCCGGAACCCGCCGGAACCCTCCGAATGGCATCGCCAACCCGCCGGAACCCGCCGGAACCCTTTGAATGGCATTGCCAACCCGCCGGAACCCGCCGGAACCCTCTGAATGGCATTTCCAACCCGCCGGAACCCGCCGGAACCCTTTGAATAACATTTCCAACCCGCCGGAACCCGCCGGAACCCTCCGAATGGCACTACCAACCCGCCGGAACCCGCCGGAACCCTCTGAATGACATTTCCAACCCGCCGGAACCCGCCGGAACCCTCTGAATGGCATTTCCAACCCGCCGGAACCCGCCGGAACCCTCCGAATGGCACTACGAACCCGCCGGAACCCGCCGGAACCCTCTGAATGACATTCGGAGGGTTCCGGCGGGTTCCGGCGGGTTGGTGATGCCATTCGGAGGGTTCCGGCGGGTTCCGGCGGGTTGGAAATGCCATTCGGAGGGTTCCGGCGGGTTCCGGCGGGTTGGCGATGCCATTCGGAGGGTTCCGGCGGGTTCCGGCGGGTTGGAAATGCCATTCAGAGGGTTCCGGCGGGTTCCGGCGGGTTGGAAGTGCCATTCGGAGGGTTCCGGCGGGTTCCGGCGGGTTGGAAGTGCCATTCAGAGGGTTCCGGCGGGTTCCGGCGGGTTGGCAATGCCATTCAGAGGGTTCCGGCGGGTTCCGGCGGGTTGGAAATGCCATTCGGAGGGTTCCGGCGGGTTGGCGATGCCATTCAAAGGGTTCCGGCGGGTTCCGGCGGGTTGGAAATGCCACTCAGAGGGGAATCTTTCATCGGCAGCTACGAGCAGGGATAAAAAAGGGGGAAACAATGGAGAACAATGCGCTTCATGTCAGATCGTTTTGGGAATCACAAGAATGAGCAAGAGAAAGAGAGAGGGAGCGAGGGAAATACTTGCAGGAGCGTTGGGGTATTTACCTCGGCCTAAAAGGTCGAGGTCACAGGGGGAAGGGAGGGTGGGTATTTTGGTTCTCGAGTAGCCCACCCCCCCCTCCTCCTGGTTTACTGGCTGGGTTGTCCTGCTCTGGGTTTGATGTCCGATTCCCACAGTGAAACTGAGAGAATCTTTCATCGGCAGCTACGAGCAGGGATAAAAAAGGGGGAAACAATGGAGAACAATGCGCTTCATGTCAGATCGTTTTGGGAATCACAAGAATGAGCAAGAGAAAGAGAGAGGGAGCGAGGGAAATACTTGCAGGAGCGTTGGGGTATTTACCTCGGCCTAAAAGGTCGAGGTCACCCACCGCCCCTACGCCAGTGGTGCGTTGAGGAAAAAGCTCCTCACCGCGAGTTCTGCCTGCCGCATGGTCGCGTCGGACGACAGGAGGGACGGTGAGATTCGCGAGGGTAAGTCAGCAGGATTCAGTTCCGACCGCACCCAGCGAAAGCTTGCCGTAATATTCAGAGAGAGAGACGAGTTAGAGTGCAGGGACCATCTCTCCGGGGAGTTTCCGGTCTCCTCACTTCTCTTCGCACTGCTACGGCGGGCGTAAGTCGCTCCGGAGGCGCGCTGCAGGTTGCGGCTCTGCTACAGTGAGTGGCGGCACCGGAGTTGGTGCTGCAGCGGGCGCTCTGGCCGGCGGGCGAGCTCGTCTCGCGGGGGATCGCCGCCTTGTAACGCTGCGGGCCCTCTTCTTCCTCGCGACTGCGCGGCCTACGGCGGCGGCTAACACCTTGATGGGAAACTTCAGCTTCCATTGAGCGAAGGCTACGTCCTGAGGGTACACGGGTTTGGCGTCATTCCAGCTGTCTTTGGAGCAAACTGCTACTATGCCGTTTAACATCGCCTCTGTCCTCCGTCCAGCCGCAAAACGTGGACGGTGTGTGAATCCCGGCATTGCCGGCGCACCCAGACAGCGTAAAGAGCATACACCCTGACGCCACTTCCCGGGGAAGGCTGAGGCCCCCGTGTCAGCAAAGCTTAGGTCGTTGATGGCTCGTGTTAGATATCCTATCTGCAACCCTTTTTCGGCAAACGTTTCCCCAGGCAGCTTGGATCGCGTGTAGGCCTCAAAATCCAAAGCGAGTTCCACGCCGGTCGTAGGGAGAGGGGGGGTGTTGACCCAACGTAGATTCCTTAGCCAGTAGACTAGCGTCGCCGCGAAGCGCGTCCCGATCTGCTTCGTGAGGAGCTCACGGCTGTCCCTTGCCAGCTCAACGTCATATCTCCCTGCCGCGGCGGAGGCAAGCTCCCAGGGGCGCGTCGTCGCGATATTACGCTGCGCTTGCGCCATCTCGATGGAGATGGTCCCGATCAGCTTCTGGACCCTCTCCACGAGTACCGGCGGGGTTCCGATGGGGGGAATCCCCCGTGTGCTCAGGCATAGGGGCATATTCTGTGCCGCCACTCCTGCGACGTCGAGTCGGCAACGTAGATTGACCCACCTGCCCCCCGGTCCCGGGCATTCCCAGAAATAGTGCAGCAGGGTCCCCGGCGTCCCACCGTCGCAGAACTCGCATACGCCGTCATCCGTTCCCCATTTTCTGTTGCACCACTCGCGAGAGTACACCGCTCCTGCGATGCATTTGCGGATTGCAAAGCTGAGCCTGTCCTCCGTCGCGCGGTTCTGCCACAGTCTGTTCAGCAGGCGCACATCCACCCCCCTCTCGATACCCGAGTAGCCTTGCCTTTGTGTCGTCAGGTAGCGCCACGCTCGAAGACGCAGGCCCTCACGGACGAAGTGCAGTGTCTCCTTCCCGGAAAAAGGCACGGTCGCACCTTCGAACGATAGCAACTCGAAACTGTGCCGCTTCGCCGGCAGGAAACGTATCTCTCGAAGGAGATTGGATATCAGCCCGACGGGGCCCTTTAAGGAGGCGTCAGCCCCGGATACAAGAAGGGCATCCATTCGCAGCCGAAACCTCTCCTTCTGGTATTGCTTCGCGGCGGTGCGGAGTGAGCTGTACCCGGAGGCGCATGCCGGATCGCACAAGTGCGCCTTCGCAACAAGGGTAAGTGTCGCGAGGGGGCTCTTCGCCCGATTTGAGCGAGGAATCAAGCAGGCGGAGAGAGCCGTGCGAAGGACGGAGTTGTTCGCAAAGCCACCGGCCGAGTTGGCGCAGTAGGCCGCGCCGTAGTGCGCGGATGCCGCGATCGTCTGCATGACGCGGAACTTGGTGCGCGGCTTCAGTGGCGACGCTTCCAGCCTGGCTGCGGCTTCCACGGTCGCGTCAGACCTACCGTTGTCCACAGGCCCTTCTGTGCCCAGGGGAACGCCCAGAACCTTAACGGTCTTCACCGACTTCACCGCCTTGCCTCCAACCTCGAGACGGGGGCCTTTTTCCGACGTCGAGAAGGAGGCACACTTGCCTTCGTTGAGAGCGAGGCCGGTCAGACTCCCGAATATCGCGGTGACTTCTATTCCTTCCTGGAGCAGCTTCGCGAGTCGCGAGAGGAGGTACAAGTCATCAGCAAAGGACTTCGGACTCACTCGTGCCCGGCTGACCAGGGCTTTCGAGAGCACGGACAGAAGGGCGTTGATCAGGACCACGGAGATAGGGCAGCCTTGGAGGATGCCGTTCGTGACCTTGAATTCATCGCCCACTCCCAGCGGGTACTTAAAACGACGTCTGAGGTACTTATAGACGTGGCGCAGCGGCGCCAGCACACGCTCATGCAGCCCCAGAGCCTCAACTAGGTCGAGTACCAAACCTTGTGGAACGCGGTCAAAACATTTCGCAAAGTCGAGCGCGATCCCATGTAGCGGCGTTCCGTTAATAAGGGATTCCTCTATCGACAGCGCGATGTCCATGACGACGTCGTCGCAGGAGTGGCCTTTCCGGAAGCCATGTTGAGACTCGTGTATCCACTGCTCTTGCCAGACAAGAACCTCCTGCAGACGCACACTAGCCCAAAGACGATAAACGACACTGGAGACGGTGATGGGCCGCAGCTTCAGGGGGTCATCTCCTTCTCCCTTGGGAATCAGGGTGACTAGCGCGTCTAGAACCCCGTCGGGCCATAGGCCCGTCTCCTCGACTTCGTTCAGTACTGCAGCAAACCCTTCCAGGATTGTGTCCGGCAGGGCCGCAACTTCTCGCATGCGCCAGCCGTCCACGCCGCATGACGATTGCACACCTTTCTTCCTCGCTATCGACCGTAGGCGGTCGGCCGTGATGGGGCCCAGTTGGCACGGGTGTTGCGCAATAAAGTCACCATATTCTCGCAGGAAGGGGGCGAACTCGGGTTCCTTTTTCCCGGCATACATGCGTAGCACGGGGTCCCACTTCCTCCTTACCGTCGCGTCAACTTCCACCAAGTTCGCCGTGAGTCGCCCGTCGCGACCGTTCGTAAAATAGAATGTCGGCGGCGCCTCCTTCTTCACCCAAGCAAAAGACTCCTTACCCAGAGGGTTACGGAGCTCGCGCTGACACCTTGCGATTTCCAGGTACCTCGAATTTAACGTAGTCTGGGCCAGGCTCTGGCACACGTCCGAGATAGTGTGTGATAGGCCCCGCGCGGCCTTCGCCGATGGCGGTATCAGTGGCAAAGCACACTTCCCGTCCGTACGCTGGAGGATGAAGCTTTGAAACGACCGTATTTTGTCCCACTGCCCTTTGAGCAGGAGCGACAACGGGCACGGGGCGCTGGACATATCCTCCCATTTGGCTCGTGCGGCCGAGTATTCCCGCATGCGTCCGAGAAGACACCTGGCTCTCTTCAGAGGTGCGGTGTCGGCCCCCGCACCCTCCGGGGACGGCCTCGCGGACACGCGCTGGGTGCTCAGCCTCCGCCGCTCTCCTCGCCCGCGGTAGGCCGCCAGGTTACCCTCAATCTTGGACTTCTGGAGCAGATAATCCTCCGCCGCCCGCGAGATACGCAGCCAGAGAAAATCCACCCTCTGGCTGTCTTCTAGTCCGCGGGGGCACGGGTCGGCGAGTCGGTATTTCGCGACTACAGCTTTGAGAGCTGCGGTGTCGGTACGGTCAGTCAGACCGGATCCAGGGATGGCACGGGGGAAGCGGAACACCGCGTTAAGTTGCTGGAAAGCGGTGAGGTGAAGCTCAGCTCGAATCGCCTTATGTGTCGGGAACCCGGCCTCGAAGGTTTCTACGTTTCCAAGAGCGGAAGAGGCGATTTCGTTGGTAAGCACAAGGTCAATGCGTGACGGCTCCCCGTGGTAGCAGGTGTGCTCCGGAGGCCTGCTCAGGGACTTCGCGTGAAGCTCGGCACAGTCAGTCCACCCGTTTCGCAGTGCGAAGCGTAGGGCAGGAGAGTTCAGAGGGTCTGTGTTCAGGTCACCTGCAACTACAATCGGTACCGCGCCCAGGCGCCGGCGCATGCCCCAGAGAACCCCCTCGACCAACTTCTCACGTTCAATCCGAGCCGAGTGGCCGCAATGTCCGTACAACGAAACCACGTGAAGCGCACCCTTCCCGCTTCCGGTCGCGACACGTACGTGGAGGAAGCGAGCTGCCTCGTAGGCCCGCTCTTCAACGACATCGAACGGGCTAACCACGCATGCCGGCAGGCCTTTCCTCACAAGGATTGCTACACCGGCGCTCCCCCCGGTTATTTGGGATGGAACGTCGTTGCCACATTTACGCCCTTCGCAGCAGGAACCGAAGAAAGGCTGCCAGACGTCGAGAGCAGCACACTCCTTCAGGGCCATCCGGATTTTCTTCTGCCCGGTGCTCGTCAGCTTCGTCTCCTGCAAGCAGATGACGTCCGCCACAATGCCGCAGAGGAGGAGCACGTTCTTTAACAACGAGGTTACGTTGATCGTTACTACACGTAAGGGTGGTAGGCGAGGGCCGGACCCAGAGGATGTAGTGAGGGTAAGGTTGTGTGACGCGTATGACGCGTGGTATAATTGAGGGCTCACCATTTTGAGTCCGCGGGGTCGACGGCGGGCGCCTGCGCAGGCGAGGGCGGTGTTGGGGGGGCGTCTTGCAGTTTAGCCCAGCACGCATGGCAAACCACCGCCTCACAGGGGCCGTGTGCACATTGACGCCTCGCCTGTCCTACTTGCATACTCTTGCAGCAGACTTCGCATAGGAACGCTTTATCGTTTTCGTATGCCTCCTGCCAGTTGGCGTGCCGGCAGTCGGTAGCCATATTGTCAGCGGTGTCGACCCGCGCCACCTTGTCCTGGGTCGTCGTCTCATCGCTGGCGCGGCTCCGCTTCTGTCCAGGAACGGGTTCTGGGCGTTCATGGAGGCTCGCGAGGAACTCGCGAGGGAGATTAATCTTCACCCGCTGGCACTGTGTGGTGAACCCCTTCTTTTGCCTCGCGTCGATGGATCGGTCGTATTTCCTGATCGAGATTGACGCCCGATCAAGGCGGTAGAGCACTGGTGCCGGAGGTCCCTGGTCGGCAATGACCACGCACACAGTATCCCCTCGCCGTTTGAACGAACCGACCGGCTCCACATTCCATTCGGCTGCTGCGCAGGCGGCGAGGAGGTCGGACGGGTGCTCCGCCGGACACGCCGTGGTGACGATGTACTTGTCACCCCGACGCTGGCGCTTCGACAGCTTCTTCCCGACCGCCGATTCCGTGGCGGCGACGTGCTCCGGGGTCGTTCGTATGCCGAAGACGCCGGTTTTCGCACCGCCGATCACACCGAAAGTGTTCGGTGTCCGGGAAGCTATCTGGCGCGCTTCCTCGAGGGCGCAGTCGCTCACCCACACCGCCGGCAGCGTGTCCGTTCCGTTGACGAACGACATGGCCTTCCAGAAAGTGCCGGCCTTCCCGGAGCTCCGAAGCAACTTCGGCACGTCTTCGACGGGAACGCGGACGCTCACCTCACACACGCCCTGACGTCGGTGCACCTTCGTAAACACCGACGACCAGTCCATGCGCAGACCTTCGGCTTCCGCCGCCTTCTTCGCCATGATCCTGACCGACTGGCCAGCCTTCATCGCCGTCTCCCACGTCGTGGCGTGGACATAAGCCGCACGCACCTGGAATAGGCACACCTGTGTCGTCGGCTGCCCGGGGGCGACCGTTTTGCACGATACCGTCGGCGGGGTGACGTTGTAGTACTTCGCCCACACGTCCTGGTGGTTCCCGTCAGAAAGCACCACCAGGTGCCTCGCCGACTCTGCCCACGGTACGGTGCACACGACGGCTACTTTTGCGCCCGGACAGACCCCGATGAGGTCCAAGGCAGCCCCCCATATTCATGTCCCGCAAGTGGCTCAAAGCTGCCACCACTGCCCCGTTGAGTGTCCGTGATGCCAACGACATCTTTTTCCTGGCGACACCGGCCACAATGGTGTTGTCCACGTACACGAGAATCTCACCATTTGAGGCACTCACAGGGAGCACCGCGAGTGTGTTTTGCAAGGCACGTGCCTCCAGTTCATTGATGTGGCGCCCCACATCATCCCCCTTCCATGCACCACCAACAATGGTGAGCTTGGACGTGAACATGTCACAGAGCACACCGCCCCACCCCGTGAGTGAGGCATCGACAAACACGGCATACGAGGGGGTCCCCGGTGGGTCTGGTACCTGCCGGCGACAGTGCACGGCTTTGATCCACTCGCTCAGTTCCCGCTGTACAGACGGTGGCACGCGTACCCGGTCGGCAGGGACGCGATTCATTCGGTTCAGCTGATTCGTGTTGCGGCGTAGGAACTTCAGCGCAAACCAGAAAGAACCCGGGAAAACCCCTCCAATCGCACTGGCATGGAGCAGTCTGCCCCCAAGGGACTCGAGTTCGCCAGCTGTAGGATCAACGAGCTGAGTGGCAGCTATTTTCTCAAGGAGACGTTTGGACGGGGCAACAGTACCAGCAGTGTGCACGAACGACACTCCAATGAAGGTGTAATCTGTCTCGCAGGTGATCGAATCTGCTACTTTCCACGAAATCTCCGCGGCCTTCGCCGTTGCATCGAGGATGCTCGTAGCCTCCCGTACTGCGGCGTCGTCACCTGAGTAATGGATGTTGTCAATCCACACGTGTGTCGACACTCCTCGGGCTGCAAACTCTGGGCGTACGTAGGCCGGATCGCCTGCTGCTGCTGCTGCCAACGTGTGCATGATCTCGGGGGCCGCCGAATGGCCCATCGGGAGTCGGTTCAACTGGTACCAACTGCCCTGATCATCGCAGAACCGGAAGAGATGCGCAGCATCACCAGGTATCGCTACCTGATAGAATCCCGTCCGGAAATCACGCTGGCTACCACATTCTGCAGTGGCGATTCCCAAGTAATCAGAGACGTGACCCAGTGGTACGGAAGCCTCATACCCTGCTTCGTTTATGTCAGCATTCGCAGCTTTCGTCCGTTGACGAGCGCCACCAGGGCGCTCCTCCACGACCGTGAAGGGCACAGTTTCAAGCGGTCCAGCACACAGGGCTCGAGCGGCTATTCCATTTGCGACAAGCTGCTCTGCATGAGCGTGCTGCAGCGATGACTGCCGGATCCCGCGGAGGGACGCACTGCTCTTCTTCTCGGGGTAAAACGTCATCTTCCATACGCGCTCAAAACGCGCAAAAGACGAAGGATTCAGTCGTGCCGTCAACATGGCGACAGACATGGGTGGTACTGGTGCAACATGGAGCGGCAGAGCACGTTCAGCGGCAGAGGCTGGCAAACGCGAGGAGTGCGCGCGGCGGGTTATGCTGTGAACCTTCTTTACAGACTGAAGGGCAACGTTCAAAGATGGACCGTCACAAGACCCGTCTGCAGGGCCCTTGCCATGGGGATGCCGTCCCCGCCGTAGCGGACCGTCATGTCCGGCACACCCTGCTTCGTTGAGTGCTTCGCCAAGCGGCAGATCAGCATGACGTCGATAGGAACACCTTGTGCCACACGGGAAAACAGATGTGTCACAGCGCCCCGCTTGATGCTGTGCCCTGAAAATCGTGCCATGCTGGGCACGGAGTCCCACATGTGTGAGAGTCTGCTTGTTGTTGTTGTTGTCAGCTTGTCGAACGGTGCAAGAACCCGGAAAATGGACGCTATCTGGCCCGTCAGGTCGCCTCGGATCACCGCCCACTTCGACGGAGTAAACGGGTTGGCTCTTCGGCCCTTCGGCGTGGCGTGCCAGTCGATGATCACTTCCGTCGACGTCACCAGAATAAACTGGTCCGACGAAAGGTCCGCCACCTCGGCCCACCGAGATGCGGTCTTCCATGCCACAATTACCGCAAGGCGAATGTCCGTCCTTTGTGTGAGCGCCCACCGGATGAGACACTCCTTCGGCACCGGCGGTGCTTGGTTCACGGGGATAGCGGCCCCGGTCGCTCGGAGGGCGGAAGCAAGGCTGAGTAATGGAACGTTGGTGATGCCGATGTGGCGAAATGCTCCGCTCAGCGCCTTCGTGTAAGCCAGCTGGGCTTGGGGGGACACCCCTGTGGCCAGGACGAATAGGCAGGCCGTGTCCGGATTGATCGGCAGGCAGTTGCTGTGCGCCCATCGGGCTAGGCGCGCCCAAAGGAGCTGCCGCTGCTGCGATGTTGACGACGCCCACATGCGACTTACGAGCACCTGAAGAAGGTGTTGTGCGGTTGCCGCCGACGTTGACATCTCCCCCGTACGGTTCGTAGCGCCACCGCCTATCGCCCTCTGGCTCACGTGTTGTAGCACGGCTCTGCCGATTAGCGAGAGACCTTCGGATTCGACGGCAGGCGTTGCGATTCCTTTGTACAGAACGGGAATTGGTGTTTTGGGAACTGGCGAAGGCTGCGGGAGTTGGCGTGGTACCTTCCTCTGAAACCATGCGAACTTGGGTCTTGGGGAAGCAATTGGCGCGTTGTTGGCCGGTGGTGCGGTGTCCGTTGCTGGGCGGAAGGTGACTGGCTTGACTATTGGGGAAAGCATGGAGTGACGCGGTGTTGGCTACAGGACGGAAGGTTACTGACGCGGTGCTGGCTACCGGGGGGAAGGCCAGTCAATTCTCCCCGGCCTCCACGTTTCCCCGTGTGTCGCCGTATCCTTTCCGTCCCTTACCGGCGCCGCCCTTGAACCCCTTCCCACCTTTCTTGGGTGTCGCGTCCCACTTCCTTCTCTGCTCGGTGCGAGCCCTCGCCAGCGCGATCCCGCGGTGGACGCGGTCGTCCGACTTCTCCTCGACCGCCTGCTTGATGGCACCGGTCGGCACCCGGTCTTTGCACCACGCATGCTTATACATGACGTCGTGCAAAAGCTTGTTACCAAGCTCGACCTGGTAGCCGTTTTCCTCCCATCCTTCTGCAGACGAAGATGCCATTATCCAATCACGAAGACGCCCAAATGCATCCTCCAGCGCCGCACCCCCGGCTCGATCCTGCCAGCCCGCGACGTATCGAAACCGAAGATTCGTAACAAGACCCTCCGGGTCGGTCTGCAGCACGCTGATCCATTGAAGGACGTCCGATGCGTCTTCCGCATAAACCGCGGTCTTCCCATGTTTCCCCGTCGGGGCCGCTTTTTCTCCCTGCATGATCATCTGCATCATTTGCTGCTGGACCTGCATCATTTGAAGCTGTTGTTGCATCAACTGCCCAAGATCGACATGCGGAGCCGGCTGTCCGGGCGACGGTGGGTGGGGTGGGGTGCGCGGCGGACGCGGTGGACCCGGACGGAACGGTGCCGGTGCCGGTTCGCCCTTCTGCCAGCACCCTTTCAGGCGCGCCTCCCTCTCGAAAAGGCCTGGGTTCACCTCCCAGATTTCGCGAGCCATCGCAGCGACCCGGTTCGCAGACTTGATGCCTTCAAGTTCACTGTCATCAATCCCAAGGGCGGCGGCGATGACAGCTTTGAACGCGCCCTCGTGCTGGCTCTCCGGGATGGTCTTCACGTGATGCGCGGCCCACTCAATCAGTTCACGCACGTCCAGCGTTCTCCGGCCGCGAGGTTCACCAACCTTCTCCCGGAAGGCGTCCACAATCCCTCTCGGAAATTCGAAGTCATACTTCGTGTTTGTGATCCCATCAACCGAGAATACCGACTCCATCGTTCGTATTTTGGTTCTCGAGTAGCCCACCCCCCCCTCCTCCTGGTTTACTGGCTGGGTTGTCCTGCTCTGGGTTTGATGTCCGATTCCCACAGTGAAACTGAGAAAGTGCCATTCGGAGGGTTCCGGCGGGTTCCGGCGGGTTGGCGATGCCATTCAAAGGGTTCCGGCGGGTTCCGGCGAGTTGGAAGTGCCATTCGGAGGGTTCCGGCGGGTTCCGGCGGGTTGGCGATGCCATTCAAAGGGTTCCGGCGGGTTCCGGCGGGTTGGAAGTGCCATTCGGAGGGTTCCGGCGGGTTCCGGCGGGTTGGCGAAGTGCCATTCGGAGGGTTCCGGCGGGTTCCGGCGGGTTGGCAATGCCATTCAAAGGGTTCCGGCGGGTTCCGGCGGGTTGGAAATGCCATTCGGAGGGTTCCGGCGGGTTGGCGGGTTGGCAATGCCATTCAGAGGGTTCCGGCGGGTTCCGGCGGGTTGGCAATGCCATTCGGAGGGTTCCGGCGGGTTCCGGCGGGTTGGCAATGCCATTCAAAGGGTTCCGGCGGGTTCCGGCGGGTTGGAAGTGCCATTCGGAGGGTTCCGGCGGGTTCCGGCGGGTTGGCAATGCCATTCAGAGGGTTCCGGCGGGTTCCGGCGGGTTGGAAATGCCATTCAGAGGGTTCCGGCGGGTTCCGGCGGGTTGGAAATGCCATTCGGAGGGTTCCGGCGGGTTCCGGCGGGTTGGAAGTGCCATTCAGAGGGTTCCGGCGGGTTCCGGCGGGTTGGAAATGCCATTCAGAGGGTTCCGGCGGGTTCCGGCGGGTTGGAAGTGCCATTCGGAGGGTTCCGGCGGGTTCCGGCGGGTTGGCGATGCCATTCAGAGGGTTCCGGCGGGTTCCGGCGGGTTGGAAATGCCATTCAGAGGGTTCCGGCGGGTTCCGGCGGGTTGGAAGTGCCATTCGGAGGGTTCCGGCGGGTTCCGGCGGGTTGGAAATGCCATTCAGAGGGTTCCGGCGGGTTCCGGCGGGTTGGCGATGCCATTCGGAGGGTTCCGGCGGGTTGAAAATGCTATCCAGAGGGTTGCGGCGGGTTCGGGGGTTGGAAGTGCCATTCAGAGGGTTCCGGCGGGTTGCGGCGGGCCGACCAACCAACCAAGATCAAAAATTTTCGAACGCGCGCAACGAAGAAACAAAGTTTGGAGTTTATCTACCCTAAGGGCAATGTTGGTGCGGGTTGTGTCTTTGGTGCACACTTTCGTAGCTGAGTCTCCGGTCGACCACTGTCGTCGAACCGAGCCGGATACCGTCTGAGAGACTAACGGCTGGAACTCCTGCGGGTGTTCATCTGCTTCATCTTCCCGGCCGTGCCTGGGCGGGATCGTCTTCTCTTTGAGCAAGCAGCAAGCTGCCACCGACGCACCCCGCACAGCGCGCCGCCCAGCGCGGCTCCAAGCATCTGGCCGCTCATCGCCGGTGCGCTCGCTCACACGCCCCCAACCCCTCTCCCTCTCTTCTCTAGACTGCTTCGATGTTAAGGACCCGTGTATTGAAGAGTTCAAATTCGCTTGAGATTCCGGGTTTGCTGATTTTAGGGTCTCGGCTATGTGGGTGTGGATTGTTTCTTTGTTGTACACTTTCATTATGCATCATGACTGGCCATGTCCAGGACTGATTGTGACCGACGCCAAGTTTTATCGCGAATGAAGATGCCGGCTTCATGCTACCCTTGTGTTACGCTGTTGTACGGCCAAGTTTAGCACCTTACGCTGTAGCCGAATTTAGCATGTTACGCTCGTGTTACGCTGTTTCCCAGCTGAATTCGTCATTCGTTGGTATGATACCGAGGACAGAAAAGCAGTTGTGCTGAAGGGAACCCTTCCGGAGCAACGGCTGTAAAATGAGAAAGCTAAAACAATCGATAGAAAGATCAACGTCGTCAGCATCGTATGCTGTCAGATCTTGCTGTCCAACCCACCCCCGGTTTGGCCAATTTTAACCTTCTCATCTCCACCCAACATGGATCTGTTGATGTCCACCGCCCGTTGTTTTCGTATCTCAATGCAAAGACGGTAACTCCGAGAATGTTCTACTTTTGTTTTTCACTACCGGGCAACTGTAAAAAATAAGGGAAAAAGGGGGAGAGGGTGCAGGGAGTCAGTGAGAGAGAGTGAGTAACAAGAAAAGCACAAAAGGAGAAAAGGACGAGGGGGCGGAGGAAAGAGGACAATTTATACACGGTGGACCGGTCAAGGGCTGGTGCGGTCAATGACCGCACCACGCTGACCGCAATAATGTTGACCGGTACCTTGCGGTCATTGACCGGTAGGGTACTGGTCATTGACCGCACCCATGCGGTCATTGACCGCACCCATGCGGTCATTGACCGCAACATTGCGGTCAATAACCGGTACTTATGAAAGTTTGCAAGGTAAAATAGGCAGCAAAGTGTACCCACGCAAGGCCTAATTCTCGAAGTACGCACTTACAACTATACGTACCCCCCCCCGTGTAAGTGGCTCACCGTTTTTACCCGTGAAAGCGTCTCAAACCGACCTCGCAGAGGAGTGAGACACTTTCACGGGCAGCTGACAGTTTTTTGATTGGCAACGAGCCTGGTGGTGTAGCTCTCTCAAACGATGCGACGGTGAGCCCGTGCGAAGAAAGACACGGGACGCCACGCACCTTTCCATCGTAACAGACGATGTAAAACCCAAGGTTGACTGTCGACCTTTGCAAACTCTTCGATGCAACGAGTGCCTCCAGTCTCGCAAACAGTTGTGTACCGGCGTACACAAAAATTAGTGTGGCGTCCACTACTATGAGAACAGATGATTTCAACAGGAAGGCAGCCTTTGCAAATAGCACAATATCTCTTCAACGAGAGAAAGTGCGAACAAAGGCTGCGAGCGCACAAACAAAGGCAAGTTGTCGACAAAGATTCTACTTGTCGACAGCGGAGTCGCAAACTTTGCCGTCGTCAGCTCGGCAAAGAAGATGTGCTGCGGGACATCTCTACGGGGCCCACATCGCCATGGAGTTTCTGCTCTTCGTATTGTCTGACGAGAACTGCCCAGAAGAAAGGGAAAAGTAAGAACACGTCTTTGTAACTGATATCACTAGCGCAAGGGAATGTTGAGTGACTGCCTTAACCCGGGAAACGAGCTTGGGCGAGGTCACCTTCCATCCACCACAACGCCAGTGAGAAACTGCCTCACCGTAAGTACAATCGAATCGAGCTTCAGCACCAATCATGGTCAGCGGATTGAGGGAACCGATTACTGACTCGGTTTCCACATGAGGGGAAAACGTTGCTCGCCACGTATCGTCAAAGCGACAAAGAGCACACCCGGAATGCTACCTGAAGCAGCAGAAGACAACCAACATCAGAGACTCGCAACATCAACATTAAAGCCAGCGGCGAGGGTCAAGAAGACGGCACTGACGCGAGCGAAGAAGCGGACGAACTCTGCGTCGGAGCCGACAACAAAATGGCGTAGAAGAGCGCCCATCGAAGCGCGGCCATCGCCCAAGGGGGCTAAAGAGGCGAAAACATGACACATCACGTGCGAACCGGCGATGCAGATTATCGCTACAGATTCTTGCATGCTATCCCAAATCTCTTTTCGACTTTCGTGGTGCATCAACTCCCTGAGTGCAACTGTGAGAGCCCACCAGTCCCTGCGTGCCGGCATCGGACCACGCCTCCACGAGGGTGCAGCTTCGAGTCGAAGCCGACCCACCGGTTGTCCGATAGACGCCGGCTCACCCCCGCAGGAACGAAACGATATCGTCGCTCACGCGGACTAGCGACTCGGGTCACCATCCGCAAGCACTGGGCTCACCCTGCAGTGCAGTGTGCCCCATACCATCCACGCTCAAATTGCGGTCTCGACGACTTCCAGACGCCGCGCAGAGTCATTTGCGTCAAATCGACCGAGCAAAAGAGGAGGTGCGGCTTCTGCACCCACCCTTGCTTCAGCCGGTACCTCTTCGCTGCGAAGTCGAACTCGACTCCCAGGACAACCGGCGTCGAGCTGGGCTCGAGGACAGACTTCTCGTCCTTGCTCGAGGACAGACTACTCGTCCTTGACCATCATGCGCACCATACGGGCATGCTGCAGGACCCGGTTGCGCACAGCGCGAAGCGCGCCCGGACAGGCAACGACGAGGGCCCAGTCGTCGTACCAGACTATCCTGTCGTCCCCGGCAACCTCCGTGATAACAAAATCAGAGTCCTGCGCAATCATAGAAAACGACCTGCCCAGGCGCCACCAATACAGAGCCACGCCCCCGTCGGGTCTCCTGGTCCGAAGCCCGAAGAAAGCGCCGTCTTCCCGACCTTCGCTGCTGAAGTCGATGTCGATGTTGCGGGTCCTCGCTCGCCTTCCGCTGCTTCCGGCAGAACGAGCACCACGCTCTCACGCTTCGCCTGTCTCGGCGCTGACGCGGGGCCCTCCGGCTCCGCTTTCCTCTTCTTCGTCGTTGATTCTTCTCCTCTCGCCACGGCCGCCCGGTGGTGCCCTTTCCTGCAGCAGTGCCCGCGTCTCCTACTCCTCAGGTCGGCGTGTTTCTTGCAGCTGTCGCACGTCGGCATCTCATGGTCGAGACATCGGTGGTGATGGTTGCGACAGCATTCCGTTGTCGTCTTACATGTGGTGCACTGCGTCATCCGGTGCTCGGCACACATTTCCGCTCACCCCACTTTTCGTGTCGGGAAATCCCTTCCGGTACGAGCCACGGGTCTCCTCCGACAACGGCCGACTTCTTGCCCTTCTTCTCCCGTGGTGTCGTCGAAGGCCGTCCATCTCGCTGCACGCTCCGCCCTCTCTCTTCTGTACGTCGGGAAAAGGTCCATCCCCCACGCCTCGCCTTCAGCTGCGTCTCAGAGACCCCCATCGTCTCCTCGCCGCCGCGGAAAATTGGCCTCATCTCGTAGCCTGTTGGGCTCCCCGGCGTCGGCCGTCCTACTGGGAATTGGAAGAAATAGGACTTCAGGTCCCGAGCAGTTGTTGGTACTCGTGGCCCGGGAAAAGCAGGAGGTTCGGGCCCGAGATCCCATCGAGGTGCCGCAGCACGATGCGGACAGAGGAGCGGCAACGAGTCCGCACCGCCCCTTGCCACATCAAAGCCTGGGCGGCGGCCGTCGGCCAAGCTCCCCAGGCAGTGATCTGGTCTGCCAGGTTCTTCGGCGGCGACGGCACCGAGTCCAGAAAAATCTGAAAACTCGTTAACACCGTCCGGGTGGCAGCTGAGTGATGGCCGCCGCACCCAAGCTGCGCCATGTACTGCGCCATCTGCAGGGGGTCGTCGGTGTTCACCCCTGAGACCGATAAAGCTGTCCCCTTTGGCTCTGATCTTCACCCGTCGATGAAGATTCGGAGGACGAGAGCGTTGATGGGTTTGCGTTGACGACCAAAGTGAACTGGGTGCGGATGAGCAGGACAAGAAAGAAAGGTGCTGGGAAATACAAGCTCTGGGAGGCCTTTATCCTCTTCTGCCGCTCTCCCACAGACGAGTCGAGGAGTCGCCTCGCTCGCGGCTGAGAACGGATCTACCTGGAAAACAGTAGAAAGTGTGTTCTATGCCCGTCCCTGTCGGGCTCCTGGAGCGCTCCGGGGCTGAGCCCCGGGCACCGACCAGCCCCGGGGCTCCCTGCTCCGAGAGCCACGGACACAGGCCCAAGTGTCGAGGCATGGGCGTCGGGCCCTACGGTGGCGGTGGTCGCCTGTTGCTGATGGGCCTATGGGGTGCCCCTAAACATCATGGCGTCCGTGCTGGCGGAGAACAAAGCGGCGGCGTGTGTCCTCGACGACCCGCTCAATGAAAGAGCGTGAGTAGGATGATGGCTGTCCTCAGGAGGAGTCGCCGGACCCACGGCGGGCGAAGCCGCCGGGCGTGAAGGAGTTCAGGACGATCTTCGATGCCGTCCATGACCACGGCGCTGCTCCCCAGATTCTGGGCGAGTTTCTGGCGCTGCTTAGAACCTCGAGTATGCGGGCGTCCAGGGCGCACAAGGTTCTTGACGTATGAGGCCATAAATTTGATGCCTCCGCTCGCGCCCTGACTGCTTGGCACAGATCGGAGCGCGAGCGGCCAGGCGAGTCCTGGTCAAGACCGCGGCACTCCAACGTCTACAACTTCGAAGCCATCTAAACTTTACACAGGTGCAGGTGTGACACCCGCAAAATGGACTGCACAGTTCACCCGGTGCTGGAGCACACCGTGTGATTGTGACCTCAGAAATCCCACCAAAAAGCCCTGTATGTGACACCCACCATACCTTTTCTCCAACCAGCGTTTCTGACCCCCGAAACGCAGAAGCACGTTTACCAGAAAAGAGAGAGACCGAGACCGGGTGATTTTCAACCCAAAAAGGCAGGAATCTTTGTGGCTTTCCACAGGATACGTTCAATGACCGCAACCTTGCGGTCATTGACCGCAATGTTGCGGTCTTTGACCGCAAGGGTGCGGTCAATGACCGCAAGGGTGCGGTCATTGACCGCAAGGTATGCGGTCATTGACCGCATAACTTTCTCAGATGACCGGTCAAAAACTGACCGGTCAAACATGCGGTCATGACCATGACCGGTCCACCGTGTAGGGGGAGGGGGGGGGGTGTGCTTAGTGTCAATGTCCGTCTGCACAGAAACTGTGAAGGGAGGACTCGGACAGGGGATGGGGAGGAAATTGCAACGGGTGCGAGGAAGGTGACTAAGAAGTACAACGCCGCGCAAGCTCGGCACCTGACCCTTGTATCACACCGCGCAGGCTTGGTGGCAGACCTGACCCAAGGGACCTTTGAGGACTCCTCACGTTTCTCGATCCCGGCGTGGGTTACTGTGGATGCTCACTCAACGTCTCCAGCCCACGAACGGTGCACATAGCACCGCATCTCACGCTCAAGCAGGCCATGAGACCTTTTTTGAGGACACTTATGTACCGGTGTCGCTCGTTGGTGCCACTCTTCGCAGAATGTACTTGCTCAGCACGGTGTCGTGGCACCTCTATCAAGGTCAGTGTACACAGTACTGCGATACTGTGCCGCGCCTCCCCTCGCGCAATTTCTTTTACTTTTCTAAAGGGAGGAAGCTTAACAACGTCTAATCGGTACGCACTTCAATATTTTCTTTTTCTTTTTTGCAGTGCCGCATTTGTGAGGTGGGAGGAAGAGTGCGAGTGGAGAGCAGGAAGATGCTGCATATTTACGAATACTCGTTTTTTCAAAATATAATTCAGGACAGGAACTGTTTTTCTTCTTTTTTTCTTCTTGCTTCCCCTCCTTTTTTTTGACAAGCTTGAATGCACATTCCGTAGGGCTACGCAGGAGGACCATCCCGCCGAAAACGAAACGCGCCATTTTCTTTGCTTGTCTTGATGCCAGGTTAACTTCTCTTTTGTTTTTTCCCCCCTTTCAGCGGTACTGCAGAGCCACGGGCCTACGGGTCAAGTGGCTACCGATTTCCCAAACTAAAGCATCAAGGCGTGGCGCACCTTTGGGGCTTGGCGCTCGCGCTGAACATAAGCCCGTCGAGACGGTCAGCCGCGGGGCAGAGCGGATGGAGTTGTAGCACTGTGCTGCCTCCGACTCAAGCTTTGCAAGCTGTGGTTGATCGTCACGTTCCTGGACCAGGAGCGGCCTTTTTCTTTTTCTCTTCTTCTCTTTTCTTCCCCCCTTTCAGCGGGTAGGTTCGGTCGTTGAATGATTCGGCATTTCCTCGCGCAGGTGTGCCTCGGTTCCTTTGCGGTGACAACGTCGGAAGACGCCTGTGCACGGATTCGGCACACGCGCGCGAGAGAGAGAGAGAGAGCCTCGCAACAACACGCCCACCCTATTTAAGGGTCGGGGTCTCGTTCGTCAACGGAATCAACCTGACCAATCGCTGCAGCAACCAAGGAAGGTCCGGCCATGAACGGCGGACGTCAACTCTTTTTAGAGTTAAAGTTTGCTTGAAATTCCGGGGATTTAGGGTCTCCGTGTGACCGTTCATGAACGGGTTCTCTTAGAGGAAGAAAGGGCTATACAACCCGGCGAGCGTGAGTTGCGCCTCGCAGCAACAACAACAGAGCTCATCCTTACCTAGACACAGCAGCATTGTCCCAGGGGGGTTGGACTGTTTTAACCGGAGAACACGAGCGCGTGTGGTGAGACTAGAGCAACAGACGTGAACGACTGAGCCGCGTGAGCTGCGAAAGTAACAATGACTTCGGCCCAGCGTGTCTGTGCAATTTGACCTCTTGGAGCTGAGGTTGCGCATGCTGCTGCGAAACATTCCTTTTTCATCTACTATGTACTCTAAAGGGGGGAGGGGGATATTAAGCGTAACGTAGGGCAACCCGCAAGGTTGATAGTACTAACAAGGAATGCGCCACTCGTCGTACTGGTAGCTGTAGGCACACGGCAATCGTCAGACTATCGTCAGACTATCGTCAGATCAGTGTCGAACTCTAATAAAAGACAAATGCTAATCGGCAGACTACAGTCAACCTTCCCTCCTTCCGTCTGCATGTGGTAGTGGTTAGGCAGAACACGCGCTGCAATGCAATTGCGAATTGGGAGGAGAATGAAATACTCGGAGGGGGCTGCGCCCGTTAAGTTGGAATTCCTATTTTTCGTTAGCTAAGTTTCCGGGAACTGTGCCCGGCCCCGATAAAACGCTGTTCAGCGTGTTCTCTTCTCACTATCGAACCAGTAAAGA
This sequence comes from Diplonema papillatum, assembly GCA_030068145.1. Taxonomy (NCBI): domain Eukaryota; phylum Euglenozoa; class Diplonemea; order Diplonemida; family Diplonemidae; genus Diplonema; species Diplonema papillatum. The sequence continues at coordinate 67,619 of JAPJBO010000825.1, forward strand.
GAGACATCTGGAAGAAGTGTGAAAACGGGTTTTTGCCTAGAAGGGTTGGAAAACGCCCTGAGAGAAACAAGAGATAGAGAGAGAGAGACGAGTAAGATTGCAGGGACCATCTCTCCGGGGAGTATCCGGTCGCCCCACTACTGTCCCGTACTACCATGGCGGGCGTAAGTCGTTACGTCGTGGGTGCGCGGTGCGAGCCGCGGCCCTGTCATAGATGATGATTGCACCGATGGTAGCGCAGCCGGGGGCGATCTGACTGACGGGCGAGACCTGGCAGGCGTGTGTTGACACGTTGGGTTGCGGGCTCTCCTCGTGTTGGCAATAGCCCGCCCTATGGCGGTTTGCATCTTGACGGAGAATCTCAACTCCCACTGAACAACGCCCTGAGAAAAACAAGATGTTGTGAATTTGTTCCATTAGTGTGTGGGCCTTTGAAGCGTGGATGATGCCTCTCGCGCTGCTCCCCTTGAGGTTCCTGGCTCATGCCAAAGCGCCGCCGCTCGCCGGGGAAGGAGGGGGGATGCAAGACACGTGCTTGCAGTGGCCATGCGGTCTCAACCCCGCACCGTGTGCCTAGCTGCACCCGTTTCGGTCAGCTTCAGCCACGGGCACACTGAGGCGGACCCTCGTCAGCGCGGAACCCTGAGTGTCTGCAGACAGGACAGCAATAGGTTGGCTGGGGGTGCTTCGTGGCTTGTTCCAGCTGAAGAAGAAAGGGGGAGGGCGGGGCTTAGTGAAAGAATGATTAACGAGACAAAAGGTAGGGGTGAAAGGGGGGGGGGGGATAGGACGATCTATAAAGTGGCGAGAGCTGGAACTCTACGTGCGCAGCGGGCCACGGACTTGGAGACAGTGTTCAGCACACACGTGTTTGGTACAAAGCGTGACGCTGAACTGCTGTTACCGCTCATAACTACTGGAGGCATCGGGTGCAGCAGGCGCACCAGGCTTCGGCGTAAGGTCCACTAACCCAAAACCAGAACCCAAATTAGGCACTCTAGGATGCTTCTTGTACTGTTGGCGGTTTGTCGGTTGTCTGCGAGGCCTCTTTCGTTTGATCTCTGCCATACGGACTACATGACGAGGCACCTGCCGCCGCCGCCGCCGCCGCAGCCGCAGCCCACCGTTTTGGCGCGCTTCTGCTGCTGCTGCGGCCGCCTGCCCTTCGGGACCAGCTTCGGCTGCTTGGCGGGGCCCGCCGCGGCCGCGGCGGGCGCGCCGCCCGCCGCCGACTCCTCTGAAGCCGGCGGGCCGTTGGTGGAATTCGAGTTCGTGGCCGGGTCGCTGCAGCTGGTACAGAGCGTATGCCGAGCTGCTGTTACCGATCAAAACCCACTGGAGGCGCACCAGGCTTCGGCATAGGGTCCACAAATCCAACCCCAGAACCCAAATTAGGCACTCTAGGATGCTTCTTGTACTGTCGGCGGCTTATCGGTTCTCTTTTGACCTCTACCCACACAGACTACATGACGAGGCACCCGCCACCGCCGCCGCCGCCGCAGCCGCAGCCCGCCGTTTTGGCGTGCTTCTGCTGCTGCTGCGGCCGCCTGCCCTTCGGGACCAGCTTCGGCTGCTTGGCGGCGGGGCCCGCCGCGGCCGCGGCGGGCGGCGCGGCCTTGCCGGCGGCGGCGGGCGCGCCGCCCGCCGCCGACTCCTCTGAGGCCGGCGGGCCGTTGGTGGAATTCGAGTTCGTGGCCGGGTCGCTGCTGCTGCCGCTGCGGCTGCCCGCGTCGCTGGGCGGCGCAGAATCGGCAGAGCTGGGGGCGGCGGGGGCGTCGTCCTCGGAGGCCTCCTTAGCGAGCTCCTCCTTGGCGGGCGCCAGGGCCGGCAGGACGGGCGGCGTGGCGGCGGGTTGCGACGGGTCGACCGCCCCCGCCGGTTGCTGCCGCTGCTGCTGCTGTTTCTGCTCCTCCTCCTCCTCCTCCTGCTGCTGCTGCTGCTGCGGCAGCTGCTGCTGCTGCTGCGGGGCTGGGGGGTGGAAGCCCGCGTTCTTCGGCGTGTTCGCGAAGGGGGCGCGGCTGTGGCCGTGCCCCGGCAGCAGCAGCTCGGCGGGCGGCGACGCGCAGTCGCGCTCCTCGCTGAGCATGAACGTGCGGCGGTAGTACTGGTAGTCGGCGCAGGCGGACGCGCCGTCGTCGCCGTCTCCGGAGGCGTCGTCTTCCTCGCTGGACGTCATTTCGCCGACCGGTCGGCTCGCGCCCCTCGTATCCGGGCTGTCGGCGGCAACCATTTCGTCGTCGCTGCACGACGCATTGTCCTGCGTGGGTTGCCCCCGGGTAGAAAGAGTTTGAATAGAGCATCTATTTGGTATCGGAAAGTAGGTGCGAGATCAGGCAAACCTTGTGCGCTAGCTTCGTTTAACCGTGAATCTAATAATCAGGGCTTACCCCACATTCTCGCTTTCATTTCACCAACCCTGTGACAATTATCATCTTCACCGTTTCTGCCAACGCGACCTTTTCCGAAGAAGAAGAAGAAAAAGAAAAAGGCCGCCCTCACTGAGGACGGATGTCATCAGCAAGGACGTAGCAATCGTCGCAGAGGTGGGTGAAGTTAGGGTCCGTCCACTTTTGATGTGGGTTCTTCCAAGCACTCCCGGAAGGAGATGCGTCCACAAAGGATGCGTTGTTGGCTTCTCTGATCTCGATGCGTTGACAGCGCACTCTTGCAGACCTGGCCGGGTAGAAAGAAGAAATGTGAAACCGGGTTTTTGCCTGGAGGCTTTTCGTGCCATTTTGCAAATGCTTTGAGCTATCTTTGTGTCTGTGCTTTCAATCGTCTTCTTAACCATGGTTAGGTGCGCGAAAGGACTAAGAAAAAGGCGCCCAAACTGAGGACGGATATCATCAGCAAGGACGTGGCAATAGCCGTAGAGGTTTCAACTTGAATATGCAGCTGTGGCGATAAACTGCACAATAGTCGCATAATGTGGGTATGGTTTGGTCCACCAGGTTTGATATGTTTACTGTCACTTTTTGATGCGCAGCCGTGTAACCTCGTGTTTAGCTTCTGTGACCGGCACGAGGTCACGCGCTCGTAGTGAAAGTGGCACTTGGCAATGTTTAGACAGTTTGGACAGAACGCTGCCTCTCATGCATCTTTGATGCCAATCTTAGTTTCGTGTTCAGGCAGAATCCTTGATGCTAGCATCAAGGGCTCAGCACTTGGGATCCGTTCGGTTCTTTGTCTGGCAGCAATTGTCGAGCATTTCCTTCCAAGCTGGCGCTTATGTAAAAAAAGACAGGCGCTTCGTTTTGTTTCCCGCTTTTATTTTACCCAGTATATTCAGGTAAAGAATTCTGATCAACCACCAAAACACGCTGCCTACGTCTGTTTAGCCTGCGCAATACAATTGTGAAGGGCAACCCGCAAGGTTGTTCGTGGTAAAAAAGACGTTGTGCTTTTTTTACCCAGTATATTCAGGTAAGGAAATCTGATCAACCACCAAAACACGCTGCCTACGTCTGTTTAGCCTGCGCAATACAATTGTGAAGGGCAACCCGCAAGGTTGTTCGTGGTAAAAAAGACGTTGTGCTTTTTTTACCCAGTATATTCAGGTAAGGAAATCTGATCAACCACCAAAACACGCTGCCTACGTCTGTTTAGCCTGCGCAATACAATTGTGAAGGGCAACCCGCAAGGTTGTTCGTGGTAAAAAAGACGTTGTGCTTTTTTTACCCAGTATATTCAGGTAAGGAAATCTGATCAACCACCAAAACACGCTGCCTACGTCTGTTTAGCCTGCGCAATACAATTGTGAAGGGCAACCCGCAAGGTTGTTCGTGGTAAAAAAGACGTTGTGCTTTTTTTACCCAGTATATTCAGGTAAGGAAATCTGATCAACCACCAAAACACGCTGCCTACGTCTGTTTAGCCTGCGCAATACAATTGTGAAGGGCAACCCGCAAGGTTGTTCGTGGTAAAAAAGACGTTGTGCTTTTTTTACCCAGTATATTCAGGTAAGGAAATCTGATCAACCACCAAAACACGCTGCCTACGTCTGTTTAGCCTGCGCAATACAATTGTGAAGGGCAACCCGCAAGGTTGTTCGTGGTAAAAAAGACGTTGTGCTTTTTTTACCCAGTATATTCAGGTAAGGAAATCTGATCAACCACCAAAACACGCTGCCTACGTCTGTTTAGCCTGCGCAATACAATTGTGAAGGGCAACCCGCAAGGTTGTTCGTGGTAAAAAAGACGTTGTGCTTTTTTTACCCAGTATATTCAGGTAAGGAAATCTGATCAACCACCAAAACACGCTGCCTACGTCTGTTTAGCCTGCGCAATACAATTGTGAAGGGCAACCCGCAAGGTTGTTCGTGGTAAAAAAGACGTTGTGCTTTTTTTACCCAGTATATTCAGGTAAGGAAATCTGATCAACCACCAAAACACGCTGCCTACGTCTGTTTAGCCTGCGCAATACAATTGTGAAGGGCAACCCGCAAGGTTGCTCGTGGTAAAAAAGACGGAACACCGCACACACCTCGAGCGCATACGCACCGAGCCGCGTGCTGAGCTTGTCGATTTTGGTGAACCGCGTCGGCTTCGGCAGGTCGGCGTCGAGGTTGGGCACCGGAGGCATGTCGGACATCGTGAACTGCAGGTAGTTGCCCGAGAGCCGGCCCCGGCTCGGTGGCGCTCCGCCGCCCGTCGTGGCGGCTTCGCCGGTCCCGCCGTTCGCGAAGGTGAGGGAGAACCCGTCCGACGCCTTGAACAGCGACGGCTGGAAGCCGGCCGCCGGGTTGGTCGGCCGCGGCACGGGCACCGGGATGAAGAGGTAAGGCTCCGGCGTCGGCGATGGGTCTCGGGCTGGCGTCGCCGGCTGCGGAGTCGAGGGAGGCGGGTCGGTCTGCTCGGCCGCTCCGGGCGCCGGCGCGGCGGGCAGCAGCCGACCCCGGAGGGCGAGCTGCAGGTCGGCGATCGCACAGCGGGCCATGCTCTCCTTCTTCTCGAGGAGCCGCTTGTGGATCGCGCGCGCCTGCGCGGCCGCCCGGCGGGCCCGCCGCGCCTCGGCCAGCGCCGCCGCCGCGACCGCGGCGCCCAGCACGCTCGCCGCGAGGCTCGATTCTCCCCCAGCAAGCAGGGCACGGGATTCCGCCCCGACTGCGCGGGGTCCTGCCCCAAGTGCGCGTGGTGCTGCGTCAAAGGCTCGTGATTCTGCCTTTTCGGCTGCGCGTGATTCTGCCTCAACTGTACGAGATTCTGCCTTTTCAACTGCACGTGATTCTGCTTTAACTGTACGTGATTCTGCCTTTTCAACTGCGCGTGATTCTGCCTCAACTGTACGTGATTCTGCCTTTTCAACTGCGCGTGATTCTGCCTCAACTGTACGTGATTCTTCCTTTTCAACTGCGCGTGATTCTGCCCCAACTGTACGTGATTCTGCCTTTTCAACTGCACGTGATTCTGCCTTTTCAACTGCGTGTGATTCTGCCTCAACTGTACGCGATTCTGCCTTTTCAACTGCACGTGATTCTGCCTTTTCAACTGCGTGTGATTCTGCCTCAACTGTACGCGATTCTGCCTTTTCAACTGCACGTGATTCTGCCTTTTCAACTGCCCGAGATTCTGTCTCAACTGCGCGTGATTTTGCCTCAACAACGGCACGTGCTTCGGCCTCGGCCGCACCTGCTGCTGCCTCGACGGCGACTAATTCTGCCTTTTCAACTGCACGTGATTCTGCCTTAACTGTACGTGATTCTGCCTTTTCAACTGCCCGGGATTCTGTCTCAACTGCACGTGATTTTGCCTCAACTGCGCGTGATTCTGCCTCGACAACGGCACGTGCTTCTGCCTCGGCCGCACCTGCTGCTGCCTCGACGGCGACTGATTCTGCCCCGACCGCACGTGCCCGCGCGACCCGAAGCGTCGCCCCGCGCGCCGCCGGACGCGTCTCCGCGTCGCCGCCGGGGCCCGCCGCGGCCCTGCCGGCCCGGAGCAGCGTGCCGCTGCTGTCCCTCTGCATCAGCCGCAGCTCCTTCTGCACGAGGTATCCGCGCTTCGCCTCTTCGCAGGCGACCGCGGCTGCGAGAGTGACGACCGCCCACGCGGCGTCCGCGAGGCCGCCGTCCAGTACAGGGCGGGCGGCGGGGTGCGGAGAGAGCCTCGGCGCGGGTTGGCCGAAAAAGAGCGACGCCACCTCTGCTCCGGTGGCGGGATGGACGCTCTTCGCCGCCGCCGCCGCCGCGGGTTCGGAGCGGGAGCAGCCGGACGCTCGGCGGAGCGCGTCGAGCCCCGACTGCGTCGAGGCCCGGCCCGTGTGGGTAGGCCGGTGCTCGGTGCGGCTGCGCGTGATCTGCGCCAGGCGGGAGAGCGGGTCTTGGCTCGAAAAGGAGTCGACGGTGCCAGAAGAGCACGACCGCGTCGGCGCCGGCGCGTCGAGGCTCGGGGCCGGCTCCGCTCGCACGAGCAGCCGCGGCATCGGCTCGCTGAGGTGTTTTGGGTGGTTGCAGATATGGAAACACACTCTCTGGTGCCTAAGAGGTCCAAGTGATACTAAACGTCGGCCAATTAAGTAATTGCGACGGTTCTAACTTTCTCGTTTTATGGAGTGTGGGGTAGGCAGAATTAATAGATTCTACAACGGCTTGTGAGTCGTGAAGATTTTGTACTTTACCGGTTCAGACAAGTCAACCGCCCAGGGTCAGCTTTCAGCTGTGTCCAGAGCTAAAAGATGTGGGCACGGCGCTGTGCTTGCCGAAAAAGAGCGACGCCACCTCTGCTCCGGTGGCGGGCAGGACACTTTTCACCGCCGCCGCCGCCGCCGCCGCCGGTTCGGACCAGGAGCAGCCGGACGCTCGGCGGAGCGCGTCGAGCCCCGACTGCGTCGAGGCCCGGCCCGTGTGGGTAGGCCGGTGCTCGGTGCGGCTGCGCGTGATCTGCGCCAGGCGGGAGAGCGGGTCTTGGCTCGAAAAGGAGCCGACGGTGCCTGAAGAGCACGACCGCGTCGGCGCCGGCGCGTCGAGGCTCGGGGCCGGCTCCGCTCGCACGAGCAGCCGCGGCATCGGCTCGCTGAGATGTTTTGTGCGGTTAGCGGATATGGAAACGCACTCTCCGGTGCCTAAGAGGTCCAAGTGATAGTTACGTCGGCATATTGATTGCGACGGTTCTAACTTTGTCGTGTTACAAAAAATGTGGGGTAGGCAGGGATTATTAGATTCTACAACGGCTTGTGAGTCGTAGATTTTGTACGTTACCGGTTCAGACGAGTCAACCTGTCGGCATGCTGGTGAGCACCACACTTTGAGATTTCGCAGTCTCCTCAAGTATCCAACAAAAACAGGTGTTTATACAAAAATAAGAGCTCGTCACTCGCACAACCACGGCTGATACAAAACTAACGATAATGATGATGGGAAGAGAGAGTTGTTTTCGTTGAACGCAGTGCCTGATCGTTTTTACGTAAAGGTGGACTCAGGACGCAAGTGAAAACGCCACGGTTTGCGGCGACGAGCTTCTCATTGCCTCCAACATTTCATGTTTGGTAACAGAAAAGCGTAGTTTTTGTTTGTGAAAAATGTGCAGCACACCTTTCGTCCGCAGCACGAGCAGCCTCCGCTTCGTGTGACTGGCGCTCGTTTGGCCCCAGCGTTCCGGAAGCGCTCGCCGCCTGCAGCTGCTGGCTGTGGTGCTGCTGCGGCGGCGGCGGCGGCGGCGGCTGCTGGCTGTGCTGCAGCTGCTGCTGCGGCGGCTGCTGCTGCTGCTGCTGCTGCGGCTCGTTTGCGGCGGACGCCCGCGCCGCGTACGGGCGGCGCATCGCCGACTTCGACCCGGCCGGGCCCAGCAGCAGCGGCGGCGACGTCGTCAGCGCCGGCGCCGCGGGCGGCGGCTGGTCGACCGGCGCCGCCGGCACCCGGCGTCGGAGCAGCGATGCGTGCGCGGCCGAAGCGACGACGGGCGGCGGCGGCGGGGCAAACGGCGCGTCAGCGGCATCCGCGGGCGGCGCTGGGTACGCTGGGCACGCCAGGAGGCCGGCACCGACGGGTTCATCCTTCTGCTCGCCGGCTGCCGCCGCCGCGGAGATGCCGTCCTCTCTCGGCGCGCAAAGCGGGGGTTGCCCCCTTTCCGGCTGCTGCTGCTGCTGCTGTTGCTGCTGTTGCTGCTGTTGCTGCTGCTGGCGGCGGTCTGCTGGTTGCTCGACCGGCTCTCGCCGCTGTTGCTGCTGCTGCTGCTGCTGCGGCTGGCCGCGCGGCTCCTCCGCCACGTCCTCGAGAAGCTGCTCGTCGGCAGGCCGCGCTTCTTGCCGCTGCTGCTGCTCCTTGTCTTCCTGCTGCTGCTGTTGCTTCCGCCGATTTTGGCGCAGCAGCTCTTCTTCCTCCTCCTGCCGCCGCTGCTGCTGCTGCTGCTTCTGGCGCAGCTCCTGCTCGCGCTGCAGCTGATCCCGCTCTTCTTGCAGGCGCAGCTGCTCTTGCCGCTCGCGCTGCAGCTGCTGCCGCTTTTGGCGCAGCAGCTCTTCTTCCTCCTCCTGCCGCTGCAGCTGCAGCTGCTGCTCCCGGCGCAGCTCCTCCTCCCGCTGCAGCTGCAACTGCTGCTCCTGCTGCTGCTTCGCGGCGGCGGCGGCGCTGGAAAGGTGGTCCGCGCGGAAGTACCGCAACGTGCCGGCCAGCGCCGGCGGCGGCATCGTCCCGCAGCCGCCGCCGGCGGCGGGGCCCGCCTCGTGCTGCTGCAGCAGCAGCTGCTGCGGCAGCTGCGGAGCGGGCGCCGCGGCGGCTGTGTGGGCGTCGGCGGGCGCGCCGCCGGCTTTGGCGCCGCGCGCCGAGAACGAGAAGAAGTCCGCCGCCGGCGCCGCCGCCTGCCACCGCTGCGTCCGCTGCACGTGCACGGGGCCCGGCTTCTGCACGGCCGGCGCAGAGCCCGTCGCGGCCGCAGCCCCAGGGGGCAACGCAACGCCGTCGAACTTCCCGCCGGCCGACGCCGGCGCCGCGGCTTGCCCGCTGTCGCTCGCACTCCGCGACACGCCCCGCTGCTGCTGCTGCTGGTAGTGGGGCTCCGGTGACTCCCTGCGCGGGGTCTGCTGCCTGACGACTTCCCTGTGGACGGGTAGCGATACAACCCGGTCATACCATGCCTCGTCCGTGATGCCCGTGGGCTGGTTCACGCACGGGTGCTGCTGCTGCTGCTGCTGCTGCTGCCGGGGGTTCGTCGTTGATTGATACGAACTGGAGAGGACAGCGTGCTTGGGAGTGCAAGGCGTGTCCTTCGGCTGCTCAGCGGGTTGCAACGGGGAGGTGGCCGTGCGCTTCGGCGTGTTGAGCTGGGTCACGGTGAGCGGGATGGCCGGAGACGAGGGATTCGTGTATGGGGTATCCCGCGGGTGCGGGTGCGGCTGCGGCGGCGAAGCGAACGCGGCGTGCGCCGGTTCTGCCGCCGCCGGCGGCGGCGGGAGGACGCGGGGCGGCTGCTGGGTGGGCTGCGGCGGCGGCGGCGACGACGACGACGACTTGCTGCGCTTCTTCGCCTTCCGCCGCGGCGGCGGCGGGTGGTGGTGCGCTTGCCGGTCGTGCGTGTGCGGCGTCGGCACCGACTGGGGCGGCGGGGCCGAGAAGAACGCGGCACCGCCCCGCGCCTGCCTGCGCGCCGCGGCCCGGGACGACGCCTTCGCCTGGTGCTGGCGGTCGCGGATGCGGTCCTCCTCCTCGCGCTCCCAGCGCTCCTGGTCGATCGCGATCTCGTACTCCTCTTCCTCGGTGAGGCCGCACTCGTGCTCCGGCACTGTAAGCATCTTCTCGTCGTCGGCGCCCAGGGGCTGCATCCAGTTTTCAACTGGTGACCCGTGCCTGCCCTCCTCGACCGAGATCACGATCGCCGGCACCTGGTACCGGTTGCGGGGGTCGACGATCTTCGGGTTCAGCAGCATCACCGGAGCGGAGAAGAAGAACTCCCTCTTCGGCGTGCTCGGCGGGTCGCCTTCGCCGCCGCCGGCGGGCGCGTACAGCGCCGACGCATCGTCGTAGTCTTTCCGGTCGGGGGCGATGTCGTACCGCGCGCGCCAGGACCGGTTCGACGCCGCAAGCATCTAACTAACGACGGGGGGCGGGAGTGCAATGGAAGCCCGCCAGTTGGGAGGAGAGGGGGGGAGGGACGTGGGGCGGTCTTCGTCTGTTCGGACCCGCCTTGTTTGCTTTTGTCTCTGAAGGGGTGGTGTTATTTTGGTCAACAGGCCCGTGTCGGGCCGATGGTGGGTGAAATATTCAGCGCTGGGCTGCGGCAACTATCTCAATGCGGGAGTGGTCACTCCCTCAATGCGGGGATCGACGATCTTCGGGTTCAGCAGCATCACCGGAGCGGAGAAGAAGAACTCCCCCTTCGTGCTCGGCGGGTCGCCTTCGCCGCCGGCGGGTGCGAACAGCGCCGACGCATCGTCGTAGTCGTTCCGGCCGGGGCAATGTCGTACCGCGCGCGCCAGGACCGGTTCGACGCCGCAAGCATCTAACTAACGACGGGGGGCGGGGGTGCCATGGAAGCCCGCCAGTAAGGTTAGGGGGGAGGGACGTGGGGCGGTCTTCGTCTGTTCGGACCCGCCTTGTTTGCTTTTGTCTCTGAAGGGTGGTGCGTGTGTAATGAGGAGAAGCAGAAGTGCGCTGCGTCATCTTGTTCCTGAGACTCATCAGATTTGAGCAGGGGCAAGACACGACCGAAGCACGACACACGACAATTTACGACGTGGTGCTGAAAGATAGTCAGTGCGACTTGTGCGCTCCATCGTCACAGATTGTTCCTTAAGTACAAACTTCTGGGCGCTAGCGCTGTACAAACCGGTGGCAACGAACTGACGGAGCTTGCGCAAAGGAAAAGGGTCTGAGGATGTGTTTCCATCTGTGCCAGCTACAAGTAGCTGTGTTCATCGAATTGAACCGACTGGAACCGTGCATGAGTTGAAGAAATCGGGCAGCTAGCATCTTCTGGCACAAGCGCACTCGTTGTTGGCGTGGGTCTTTGACTGTTGCTCGGTCGGGCTCCTTCTGCCAATCCTTCCTCGGACCCTGTCGTGGGTCTCTCCCACCAAGCCCCCCGTTTGTACTGCAGCACCACACAAACGGGAAAAAGAATGGGGAGGATGCGACTCAATTTCTTCGGAGTCGGGGTGCGTGGCTCGTATGGATGCAGACCACCGGACCGGGCGTGGAAATCATCGAAGGCCTGACAATCACACTAATGCAACAAATTTAAACAGGTGTCCATTGGGAACGACAGGAATCGGTCCCCTGGTTGGTGACATTTCTTTCGCTGGCCCACGTGACCGACCTTTTTCGACAAAACTTTGCTCGTGAGCAGCTCTTCCTGCGTTGCGCTTTGCCCCAGTTGTAGCTCTCACCGTAAACTCGGGAGGTCGAGGACCTCGGTTGGCTCGGTCAAGCTGCCCCGAGGCTTCTTTGGTAAGAACCACCCGAGCCAGCAGCAATACTGCCAATAGATACACACCGGTAGTAGGTAGACAGAAGGAATCCCATTGGTCCATACATGCGCGTCTTTAATTAGAAGAGGCATTTGGCTACCTTACGAGAGTCATAGTTACTCCCGCCGCTTACCCGCGCTTGACCTGGTCTCTCAGCGTTAACATGGCACTGGGCATTGCTCGTCAGGTCTAACATGAAGTTGACGAGTTCGCCAAAAAAAAACGAAGCCCCCTCCCTCTGTTGCACATCGCTGCAGGCCATCAAACTTTCTCCGTGCATCTCCAATAAGCAGCTCTGCTCGCGATATTTTTTTTCAAGCAAAAAAGGAAAACGAAAAAGTGGGCGAAGGAGGCGTGATGTCGGATGAGGCCGCAATCCGCATTTCTTTTTCTTTTGTTCTGTCTTCTCCTTTTTTTTATGTTTTTTTTTTTTTTTTTCATTTTCATTTTTTTTTCTTTTTCTTTTTGCTATCCCTCCTGTGCGTGTTTCCCTTCCTTTTTTTCGAGGAGCAGTCGACCGGGAGTGATGGTGCCCTGCCAGCATCGAAGTGAAAGAGGAGACAAGAGGTGGCGGCAAGTTAGTAGGCGGGGGAGACCGAGAAGGGGCGAGGCGTTCAGCTCAGCACAGAAGAAGAAGGGTCAGCACGTGCACCAGTGTGTGGGGGCTGGCCGGTTCTGAATGGTTCTACCGGAAAAACAGTAGAAAGTGTCCCTTGTTGTTCCAGTAGATCCATTCCCGGTCTCGGAGAGCCCTCGACAGCCCCGCAGGGCAGGCTCTCGGGGGCTGGAAATGGATCTACTGGGAAAACAGTAAACCGTGACCCCTGGTGTCCCGGTAGATCCATTCCCAGCCCCGGAGAGCCCCGGCAGCCCCGCGGGGCCGAGGCTTTGTTCGGGACTGGGAATGGACCCACCGGAACAACAGGGACACGTTTTACTGTTTTCCCAGTAGATCCATTCCCAGCCCCCGAGAGCCTCGGCCCCGCGGGGCTTGGAATGGATCTACCGGAACAACTGGGGACACTTTCTACTGTTTTCCCAGTAGAATCATTCCCAGCCCCGGCCCCGCGGGGCTCTCCGGAGCTGGGAATGGACCTACCGGAGCAACTGGGGACACTTTCCACCGTTTTCCCAGTAGAATCATTCCCAGCCCCGGCCCCGCGGGGCTCTCCGGGGCTGGGAATGGATCTACCGGAACAACAGGGGACACGTTTAACTGTCTTTCCAGTAGATCCGTTCTCAGCCCCGGAGAGCCTCGGCCCCGCGGGGCTGCCGGGATTCTCCGGGCTGAGGCACCGGCACTGGCCAGCCCCGGGGCCAGCCCCAACACTGCGTGCACACAAGCTCGGGTCGGGCAGCACGTGTCAGCTTCGGTCGGACCCGCATCGTGCCAGCTCCGCCGGACTGCACACGTGCCAGACTGGCCGGGTCCCGACGCGCCAGTCTTTTGCACTCTATTGGCAAGCAATGTGGTGCGGTACGCTGAACGTCGCCTTGAACGATGAAACGCGCGCTCGCTGTATAGTAATCGTGGGAGTTTCGTGCACGAAAGTTCGGGGTTTGTGTCCCTCCCGTTGTGGTTACCGTGGGAAAACAACGAGAAGGAGGCTGACCAGTGTTAGAACAGCGCAAGCAGAGCTGTCGGAAGGATAACGTTTAACGATATGGAAGGATGCCGAAAGGGAGGGAGGTTTGGGCAGAAAGACTCTGGCAAAGTACGATGCCGTGCATGGGAAAATCCGACGTATAGTAGGCTACGCCCTCCAGATTCCGTCTTCAGAGGCCGAATGGGGGCCCAAATCCATTCATTCATCTGAGCATAGAACCCCGTTTCTGGGTTTAGGAGAAACTGTTGGCTACAGAGGTCGCACACCCCGCAGTATTTCCTGTGGGATCCGTGTTTTCGCATACTGCGGCCATTTTTCCAGCCTAAGCGAGTATCCGACCACTTTTTTTGGATTTCCGGAGCACTTTAGGCCCACCTGGGTGTTCGGGTTCCGCTTTCGGTTTCTGACGACCCGGTTTTCCGGCGGACGGTCCTTTTATGCACCGTACTGCACCGAGACTAATTTTGCCCAAAAAGCAACACCCCCCTTTTGGCGTCGTCTCGTATGCGCACAATCGCCTTTGCTCTTGATAGTTTGTGCCAGCCTCGCGTCATACTAGCACGCTTCTTACCGATGAGAAAAGGGAGGTGCGGTTACCTACGATCCGACGAGCCACTGCCGGGAAAGACAGTTGAAGTATGGCTAAAGATAAAGTGGTGTCACCTGAGGGGGTAATCTCAGGCCGCGCACGTGATAAAGCCGTTGAGCATTGGGAACTTTTAAGTACACGGACCACAGATCAGCATGCACTGTTAAGCAGCGGCTGCCGGCTTATCCCGTGACACCTTTTTATATGTAGTTGGTTTTCATGAGTAGACTACATTATAGAAAGAGTAGCTTACTGGTTCGTTCCCTCGTAGCTCGCCGGAACGGGCACTCCAGTGAAACTGGGTATGTTACCGTTTTAGGTTTAGGTTTTGGGAGCATTGCCTCATATTGATTCTGAGACCTATTTCTCCCACGAATGGTGAACCAGCTTTGGCGACAGAACCAACCTTCCGCCGACCGCCCGTGTTTCATTGCCACCACCGACAAAGCGGCTGCTGCCTGTGAACTGATACCTCGCCCGGCACGTTTCCGCGGCTGCCAGGCTCTGTGATGTTCCCGATGCAAACTGCAATGTCTCATAGAGAGACCGGGCAGGCTTTAACTTGTCCGGTCAGGACGATTGAGAGGACTTTGCAGCATCTGTACAAGAAACAAAGCTCGTACATGCGGGTGCGACTCTTATGTGCAGCAAAATGATGTCCGGGGGGAATTTTTTTTGCTTGTACTATTACTTGCTGGGGCCAGTCATTTTTACACTTCGCAATGCACGCTCTTTTTGGCGGTAAGGCCTGCTCTGCTTCACAAAAAAAAAAAAGAGGACACTTTTGTCCTGAACGCTACGTACTGCTTTGCTGGGACCTGCCCAGTGCTGATCCAAAGGCTCATGGCGGTTGGGTGGGAACGCAACTCAGGAAGCACTTCGAATTGGTGCTTCAGTCTACAAGAGTTCGTCTAAACGTTTGTGTGGACAAGATCCGGCTAACACTCTGATGCGCCGAAGCATTTCCTACAACCGACGCTTGTACAAACGAAGAAGTGAGTAGGCTTGTCGTGAAGAAAGAGAAATGCAGCAAAAAGGACGAGCTGGACAACGGAACGAATACCGGGGTCAAACTAAGCAAAGAACCTGGTCGTTTCCAAACACGACGCTCTGCACATACCGGGATACGAGAAAATCGAGTTGCTAGTATTAGCACGAACAGCCTTGCGGGTTGCCTTCAAAGTGTGCAGGCAAAAAAGACGTAGGCAGAGCGCTTGGTGGTTGATCTGGATTCCTTACCCGAAAACGACACAGGGTATATACAAGTGGGAAAACGATCAACCGGCAGCGCACAAACAAACGTGTGTCGACCCGAGCAGTTGCGGTACAGTGCCAGACCATATAGTGTGCGTTCAGGGAAGTGACGTCTGCTTCCTGGCCGGTTCGGGTTTGAGCCGCGATTTGATGGTACCGGCTACGCGTCCATGCTCGCTGTTCTTTCATAGTTTCACTGTTGAATCAGTCAACGGTAAACCCCCCCGAAGGCACGAACGAGGTTTGCACCACAACCCTTGGATGGAAAGCTGAAGCAAGGTTTGTGTGTTTTTGGTGTCGCCTTGGGGGCCGCCACGTGAGAAAAGTTTCACGATCAAGAGACGTCAACAAAACTCTCAAAAAGGTCCCGTCCTGGTTGAAAATATGATCACCCACATTCTAATTTGCACCTCCTAAGACGACCGCGAATCAGATGCAAACAAGTCACAGCTCTCACGTACGGACTAAAGCGCGCCGATACTCTCTGACAACGAGCACAATCGGCCTGAAGTAAGATGGTCCAATAGCCTCGCCATTCACACAAACGCGGTAGAGCCCGAGTTTTGCGTGATGCGAAGCTCTGATACGCATACCTAGAGAGCAAAGAGAGGGTCCTCCGGTGGGTCCGGACGCAGCAGTGCCTTCATCTTGTTGCGCTTGACGACCGGAATCTTGAGTTCATCCCGAAGCAACTCATCGATGTCCTTCTCAGAGAAAGCTCGTGCTTCTTCATACGAAGTTCCGGCCTCCCGTAGCTTTCTTTTGAGTTCTGAGAGCAAGTCTGGGTCGGGGCCGATGCCAGGACTAGAAGTGGGAGCGGAATCGTTGGCCGAGGGGAACGCAGGAGGAGCGACGGCTTGGATAGCGTCTTCTTGCGCGGTGCCACTGGGACCGTGCTTCAATGTGTCGAGGTGTGCCTTCTGCTGTTCTTTCGATGCTCCGCCGACCGGGTTGTAGTCGTCGAACTGGTCCGGGAAGCACCACAGCGGTTTACCGCTGTTGAGCCGGAGGCACACCATGCCTCTTCCTTCGTCTACTCTCTGAATCGCGCAGACTGCGCCGTCTTTTTTTAATACCGCAAGTTTTCCTTCAGGATACTTCGCGACGTCAATGGTAGGGCGAAGGTGATCCGTCGATACCTCTATGCTGTCTCCGGTGTTCAGCACAACCTTCCATTTTCCTGTTTTCCCGCTCTTCTCGTTGAACTTTTGCAGGAGAACCATCGTTCCGTCAGTCCTCATGAACACGTCTTTCAGATGCGCTGTCTGCCCCGCTGAGAAGTCTCCTGTATACCGTGGAGCTTCAGCCCCGGTTGACGAGCCGAACTTGCTGAAGATGCTTTTCAGGGTCGACGAAATCTTCTTCCCACTGGATGCGGCTGCGGGAGAAGTAGCCTCTTGATGCCCAAAGCGAGCCAAGTTCTCGGCGTAAACGTCGCGGTGGCTCCCAGAGGTCGTTATGACGCGCCACATGTCTTTCTCCAAAAGGTACTGCTGGACGGCTACCGTCTCCCCTTCCAGCTGCACCAGCTGCCCTTCAGTGAAAGCCTCTGGAATAACGCGGACAAGGTTCTCGCTGTGCACTTCCCGAGTAGACCCGTCTTGACGGATTGCAAACCACGCATCCTTAGTTGGGTCGTATCGCTGGATGGTGACAATGTCGCCTTCGTTCTCCCCAGCTGAAATTCGCATGACGGACCCCGAAGGAAACAGATTCGGCCGGTCAACTTTTTTCAAATGCTTCGAATACAGCTCAGTTCGGTCCCCAGATTGAAGGCAAACGACCCACGCGTCTTTCTGGTTCAGGTACTCCTGGACTGCGACAAGTTCGCCGGTGTGCTGTGTCATGAGCATGTTCATGTTGACCAAACGCACGAGCTCGCCTTCTGAGTACAAGTCTTCGGGGTCCAATTTTTTCATACAAGATGCCGCAGCCTCAAGATTCTCCCCCGAGTTGAGAAGCACCTTCCAGCAGCCCTTGCTTGGAACATATTCTCGCACTACGACCAGAGAGCCTTCGTGTAGCTTGTGCAACAGTTTCAAGCCGTGCAGCCGCACGACTTCGCCAGTTTCGAAGTCATTCATCGGACGGTGGTACTTTGCCCTTCTTAGAGCTTGCCAGTATAAGGTCCCTGCAGAAGTTAACCATGAGAGTTGTGTTTGAGGCATTAAGTGTGAGTCAAAATGCGGTGTAGTTTGCCTTCACCGCAGCATGGTTTTCTTTTTTTAGTTTTCAGCAGTGTGCGCGCGATCAGCCTGATTAAACTTCGAACCCTTTTTTACCGGCAGACGCACAAAATCAGCCGACAGTGTAAGCTTTGGCTATGCCGCTCAATCAGCTTGATGCAAACCCCTTCTGATCGGCCGGCCAAAAATCAGCCGGCTGATTATCAGCCGGTCAGTTTTTCAAGAACTTTTTTTCCGGCTGAAATCAACCGCTTTTTCCTTAGTGCGAACACTGCTTTTCAGGCAGTGGGAAACAAAAGGGAGGAGATGAAGGTCGACGTAGGCTCCAGGCCTCCGCAAGGCCAGATGACTCCCAGAGGATACTGCACTTTCATCGGGAGGTGTCGCGACGCGCCTGTCAGTTAACCATAAACCAGGACTGACTCGTGTCTTCTTGCCTTCTCTTCCCGCGGAGTTTCTTCCTGGACACCCACTCTTTGTCCCGGGATGTTTCGCCGTCGGGATGGGAGGCCCACCTCAACACCTACAACCACAGCCTCCTGCAGGATAATATTATGCTCCCGCGAACTTGTGACCCTTACCCAAGGGACCGTCTCCCAGAGGCGGAGTGCAGGGACACGAACACAGCCCTCTTTTCGCTGCTGAACGCTGGGTGTGCAGAGCGTTTTCTACACCGGACACTCGAGTACCGCATTACTCAAGTGTCGCCTCTGCCCCGAGGAACCCAGTGGCACCCCAAAAGCAGGCGGCGACGCGGATCAATATCACGAACCACCACTCCTGTTTGGTTGCCGCACGCTGGTTGAACGGAGACAAAAGCGAAGCCAGGAAGCTGCATATTTTGCTGCAGACCACACGAAGCGGTGTCACGGGAACTCCGAAGAAGAAGGAATGTGAAAACGGGAAAGGGTATGGAAGGGAAGAGAGGGAAAGCAAGCTACTTCCGTTTCTCGGCGCGGTTGGCGCCGCCCTGTCGTTCGGGTACTAACAAGCCTGCAAAGACACAAGTTTCCTCCAGTTCCTCCCGTCGTGTTTGTGCTAAGACCAGACTTTCGAACCCAAACTGAAATTGGCGAAGGCAGCCCCCTCAGATCGTCAAGTTTTTTCGGAGTGCTGACACCCGCCTCGGGGAGTGACTTCGGAGGCTGATGTCCTTGTTTTGGAGCTTCCAGGCCCGCGGCTGGGACAAGAAAGCACTGATTCAGGCACTGAATGAAGTGAACCCAGTCAAGCTTCCACATCCTGAATCAGGAGGCGAGTCCGACCTGAGAGAAGCTACGAGTCCACCGAAACGACGTCCGATGTGGCCGTCGTGCTGCGTCCTCTTAGCTTCGCAGGCGGTCACCAGCACGGGAGCTATGCTATAGCAGAGGCAGGGAAGGGGGGCGTGGTGCGGGGTAGGAGAGGAAAGCGAGGTGCGGGTCAGCGGGCGCTGTGTTTTGAGATCAAGCATCGAAAGTCCCATTCGATTAATCGTTTTTCCGTATCCACATCCGTCCACGGGGTTCTCCTGAGTCCAACCCCACTCTTTCGAATGAGGCGAATCAGTGGTAAGCCTGGTGCCGGTTAGGTGGATTGGACCGATCCTTTTAGACCAGAAAACGACAGAAAAGTACGAACGGGTCTGACAATAGTAAGGAGCTGGCAATTGAAGAGACCGACTGATGCTTGGGCTCCCTGTAGGTCGGTCGAAGCCTGGGAGTGGGACCCACCCTGGGGCCCAAGTGTAGCCAACAGCAACAAGAGCCAAAACTCAGTCGCTCACTGCAGCTACCGCCTTGCTCGGCGAGAAGCAGCGTCAGAGAGCGCAAACTCGCGTGTGTGGGAGCTAACAATCTGACTACGGGAAAAAGCTACCCCGTGGCTTTTGGTGGAAGACCTTAGTATGTATACATTACAGCCACCGGTCCGCCGGGTGTGGATTTAGTGGTCTGGCACTTATTCGGGCGCGGCGCCGTTGCGCTGCAGCAGCCCGTTGTGCGCCTTTGTTTGTGGGGGGTTGGTGGGATTTGCAGCTTTGCCTCCCGCTGGTTCTAGACCAGGGGTTTGACTGGTTGCGACATGCAGTTTTTTATCTGCTCTCAGTGACCGCTCAGCTTGCATCCCCCTTGTTCGACCTTTTTTGGGTGGAGGAGCTTGCTGTCGGTGCGTCGAGTCTTACGTTTCCTTGGTGGAAAGGAGAGCCGTGAGGGTTAAGTAGTGGATAGAAGCCTCCATAGATGCCCCCGGGTGGGTATATTGGTAGTATCTCAGGTACCCATCCCTTAAATCCCTAATGGGGGCATTTCTTGGGCCGGCGTGCTATTCTGGAGGTACCTGCAGAACCTCAACTGAAATGTGAACCGCATCCAGCAGCTACAGGCAGGACAGAGTTGGCATCCGTTCGGACGTTGTGAGCTGTCAGGCTCGGACGACAGTGATCTGGAGAACTCTGATATGGTTGCATGGCACATCATTCTATCAGAGCATCGAGTATGGCACCACCCTGTCTCATCCAACCAGGCTTGGAGGTACTCCTGGAACGCTAGTGCGCCGAATCATCTGGTGGTGCTCAGGGTAGTCGGAGGCCTGACAATCACACTAATGCACCAAAAAGATGGCGAACAAAGGACGGGGCGACCAGGGCGGCCACTGGGAGAAGGCGGGTGTCCTGACCGGCAGCTTCCGACCCCAGGCCCATTACCCACGGGGGTGGCAACACAGCGGCGAGAAGTGGAAGGCACGGGCAAGACACGACCGGGCGACGCACCGTCGCGCACGCGGCGGCGGCAGCCGCCACCTTTGGGACGTCCTAGCGAACGCCGAGAAGAAGAAAGCCGACGCGCAACGGGCGGGATGCAGACCGGGATCGTCAACCAACCGCCCGACAGCGGCTGCAGCGGCAGCAACAGCGGCAGTGACATCGACAGCGGCGACGTCGCGAGGACGCACGGAAGGACCCGCGGCACAGCACCAGTCCATTCCCCACGCGGGGGGAGATGGCCGTGGAACCCTCCCCCGGGATGACGAAGGCCGGGGAGAGCCGGGGGCAGTGAAGTAACGAAGCCCGCGAACGGTGGGTGGTGACCCCTCCGAACAGTCTCCCTGGCCCTGGCCCACGCCTGATGCCGCAACCCCTTAACCCGGGCGGCGGCGCTTTGGCATGAGCCAGGAACCTCAAGGGGAGCAGCGCGAGAGGCATCATCCACGCTTCAAAGGCCCACACACTAATGCAACAAATTTACATCTGGTGGTTCCTCGAGCTCGTCGTCAAACTGCACATCGGGACGTGAAGCGCAAACAGTACGCGGGGCAATAAGCGACCGAAGCAAAATGACACGACGCGTGCAAAGAGGTAGTCTGTTGCGGCTTGTGCAGTCTTCACAGGCATCGTCACAGATTGTTGCTGCATATCAAGTTCAACCTACTACTACAGAGGTTTAGTAAACCGTTTACCGCCAATGAGTGCCGCACCAGGATACCGAGCCCGGTGTAGCAGCTCCGTCCAAAACCCCATCTGAAGTTGTGCCCGCCACAAAACGAGCCACAAGGTTTGTGGCTATTTTGTGGTTAGATGGCCCAAAATGCGGCTGACAGCTATGCCCAGTGACAGCCCATTGTCCGTCGTCCAAAATGTGGATGTCACAGTCACAATGCAGCGGAAGGTCTGAAGGTCGTGAGTTCGAGTCCTGCATGTGGCACTTTTTCGGGGACGAACCCTGCAAGTGACACTTTTTGAGGCACCGAATGGGGACAATTCCCATTATAGTACACTTCCTTATGTTTGTGCCCATTCTCGAACACTATTTAACTTTTTGCCCATTCTCGAACACTCGCTAACTTTTTGCCCATTCTCGAACACTTTTTAACTTTTTGCCCATTCTCGGTAACTTTGTGCCCATTCTCGAACACTATTTAACTTTTTGCCCATTCTCGAACATTCCAGTTTTTGTGGTGAAAATGTCACTTCCCCGAGACATTTGCCTCAAGTTTCACCGCGAGAACAGCTGCGTTCACTGATTCGAAGACGGTACCCTTGCTAACTTCAGGCCGCAGCCTCTTCGGCATCTAAACTCGGGTTCTTGGTTGCTTCAAGCTTCTACACGTGACGGTGGTGTGCGAGCTACCCCGTTTAAAACCCCGGCACAGACTTCACTGAGTTTGCTCGTCTTGCTTGCAAATTGCGCGGCGGCCATTGAGTGACCTTAGTTCACTGACCTACACCAGGAGAAGCAGCTTGCAATCTCTGCAGCAAAGTGATCCAAAAAATTTGACCGAAATTTTTTGGGTCAAAAATTTAGGACAAAAATTTTGGGTCAAAAATTTTGGGTCAAAAATTTAGGTCAAATTTTTTGGTCAAAAATTCGGGGTCCAATTTTTTTGGTTTTTTTCAGAGTTGAAGTGGCGGTTACACTTGGCACATGGCTGCATGATGGCAGGAGAAATGGCTCCTGCCATGCGCCCTGGCGGCTCGCCGGCAATTCCAGTCTCTCTCTCAGCCTGCCAGCCTGCGGCAGGGAGGACAAGATCCAGTCACCATCCGCCAGCTCCTGATTATTTTCAGACGACTGGCACTTTTTCTTTGCAGCTTCTACTGTAAGAGTAGCATCACTCAAATCTTGATTGGCTGCGGCGTCTCTCCCGCTCCTCCTCTGGAGTCATTCGTGACGTCGCGCCCGTCGCTGGTTACTCGTGGTAAAACAGTGGCTCTGATTCTGAAGAGGTTTCGGCACAGAATTAGGAAGCGCTACAAGTAGAACGGGCTGGTCACTCGCGCATACCTGAATTATGCACGAATCTGTGTTTAGAAAACCGTTTACCCGTAGTCTGCGGTGTCAATGACCCAGTGCGCAACCAGGATACCGAGCCGGGACGCAGCAGCCAACCACAATGCTGGCACCTTGTTCGAGGAACGGATCCGACGGAAATCGGAATCGGAAATGGCGAACCCAAAAATGGCTGGGATTTTTTGGATGTATGGGTGGTGAGTTCGAATCCCACCCTGGGCAAATTTCAGTGTTCGAGAATGGGCAAAAAGTTAGGCGACTGTTCGAGAATGGGCAAAAAGTTAAAAAGTGTTCGAGAATGGGCAAAAAGTTAGCGAGTGTTCGAGAATGGGCAAAAAGTTAAATTGTGTTCGAGAATGGGAATTAGCCCCCGAATGGGCAAATCTAAGAAAACCGTGCTGTAATGGGCACTCGAAAACACCGAATGGGCAAATCTAAGAAAACCGTGCTGTAATGGGCAAATCTAACAAAACCGTGCTGTAATGGGCACCAGCCCACCAAAACACCGCTTCCATAGACCCAAGCCAAAAAGGTCGAACCTACCGGCGCAATTCTGTTCCCTCGTCGGATGCAAGAGGCAAAAAACCGGCATTGACTCTGGAGAAAACCCGGAGAAAAACCCCCACCTGCGGGCATTGACTCTGGTGAAATTTTCCATATTTTCCAACGCTTATTTCTGTTTTCACGATTTCCATTTCCACATGTGTCAACCCCAACAGACCTCGAGTTCGCTTTTCGTGGATTCGAGTGGTTTTTGCCAACTTGCAGCCAAGTGCTGCCAATTTCTGGGGTGACTCAGCCAGAATTCGCTATTGTTTTGCGAAATCCGCGGCTTGTGGGGGTTTTCCCGGATGGTACTGGACCCTTTCGACAATTTCAGGTGGATTCTGTGCGAATAAACGGGGGAAATCCTTGCCAGGCTCCTCGTTCCACACGGTGGCCACACGTGACGAAGCTCCCCAACCGGACTTCTAACCGGAGCCGACAACAAGGCACACCGGAAACCGTTCCTCTCCCGACCTAACGGAGCTAAAGGATGGCCAGGTACATTCATGTTCCCATGTTTCCCTCTCAAAAGGCTAAGGCCCAGGCTCCGTACACTTCAAAAAAAGAAACGTGGCAACCGTGTGGCGACCAGCCTGCTGTCCAGACCGATTCAATCGCCGGCGATTTTGAACACTGTGGTATTTTCGACAGCAGGACTCGGTCCAAGTCCCGGGGTAGGCTGTCATCGCGGATAATGACTTCAACAGTTCACTACGAATGCGACACGATCATGTCCGCAAACCCGTTGCACAGGATTTGCACCGACCCGTGCACCAGTTTGCTGTCGGTTCCTTGCTACTGTAAAAAGTTTCCGTGTTCATCGATTACTTGTTGCAACTGTTGCATTGCAAGCAACCTATCCTGGACTCAGGCTGGGGGCTGATTTCACCGTCAAATTTGATGCCATGATGAGAACGCGAAACCGAGAGTCTGGTAAGCACATGACTGGCGCATTGCACGGTGCAGAGTACGGAAGAGTACACTGCGCAGCGGTGCTGCCTGCCAAGCGGGTCACCTCCTCCTGAACACCGAGCCGGATGACGGTCACTGGTCTCGCCGCGCCTGGGCAGTGCTACACCGTGCAGTGCACGGCGATGCAGAGCTGATGCGCACCGGTTGTGCTACAACCTGTTCTGCATCTCCCTCGGGTGCGGCTCCGAGCAGCACCAACCTGGTGACCAGGCTCGGTGCGATTCGCACTGAACTAAGCCGTGACGAAGAAGAACGAAAAAGCGGATGAGTGGATGAGTGAACGTCGTTGCATGCAGGTCCGCGGCTGGAACAACTTCAATTCAGAATGTCAGTGGCATGAATTGAAGGATGTCAAGCTTTCGCAGCCTGAATCAGGACTGCTGAGAGGAAAGGTGAGTCCCAGTCGACTCTCGAGCTGTTGGGAGTGGCAGTGGCAATAAACCGGGACCGCGGTAGCATGAACCATGTTTGGAACGTGCACGTGACACGAAGATACCCATCCCGTGTTGCGCAGCGCACGGGACCGGGGAGCCTGGCAAGCATTTCCCCCGTTTATTCGCACAGAATCCACCTGAAATTGTCGAAAGGGTCCAGTACCAACCGGGAAAACCCCCACACGCCGCGGATTTCGCAAAATAATAGCGAATTCTGGCTGAGTCACCCCAGAAACTGGCAGCACTTGGCTGCAAGTTGGCAAAAACCACTCGAATCCACGAAAGGCGAACTCGAGGTCTGTTGGGGGGGTATGAGGCCCAGAATACCCAAAACCATCCAAAAAACACGAAAATCTACCCGAAAAACGGTGTTTAGCGTGTTTTGGGTGGTCTTTTTTTCGATCAAAAAATTTGCACATTTAGCCACAATTTAGCCACAACATTGTGGCTAAAGTTGTGGCCCAATGGGCCACATTGTGGCAAGTTGTGGCTAACCAGCCCTGCTGCATGATGGCAGGAGAAATGGCTCCTGCCATGCGCCCTGGCGGCTCGCCGGCAATTCCAGTCTCTCTCTCAGCCTGCCAGCCTGCGGCAGGGAGGACAAGATCCAGTCACCAGCCGCCAGCTCCTGATTATTTTCAGACGACTGGCACTTTTTCTTTGCAGCTTCTACTGTAAGAGTAGCATCACTCAAATCTTGATTGGCCCGCTCCTCCTCTGGTGTCATTCGTGACGTCGCGCCTGTCGCTGGTTACTACTCGTGGTAAAACAGTGGCTCTGATTCTGAAGAGGTTTCGGCACAGAATTTGGAAGCGCTACAAGTAGGTCACTCGCGCATACCTGAATTATGCACGAATCTAGCGTTATTTGTGGATTAGAAGGTCGGTATTTTAAAGTCTCCGGTTGACCGTAGAGGCTTGGGTATGGCGGGGGGTTGAGAAAAGTAAAAGAGTGCGACTCGTTTCGGGTGTTGTGTCACTCCGTTGTGAAACCTTGTGAAGCCCCCTAACGCGTTTAGAGGGTGCTTGGGTTTGGGTAGGGTGTGGTCGTTCTGCTGCGGCGTGAATCTGTGTGCACAATACTTTTAGAAAATCGTTTACCCGTAGTCTGCGGTGTCAGTGACCCAGTGCGCAACCAGGATACCGAGCCGGGACGCAGCAGCCAACCACAATGCTGGCACCTTGTTCGAGGAACGGATCCGACGGAAATCGGAATCGGAAATGGCGAACCCAAAAATGGCTGGGATTTTTTGGATGTATGGGTGATGAGTTCGAATCCCACCCTGGGCAACTTTCAATGTTCGAGAATGGGCAAAAAGTTAGGTGACTGTTCGAGAATGGGCAAAAAGTTAAAAAGTGTTCGAGAATGGGCAAAAAGTTAGCGAGTGTTCGAGAATGGGCAAAAAGTTAAATTGTGTTCGAGAATGGGAATTAGCCCGGTGCTGGCTACCGGAAAGACCAGAAGGTGCAGAAAAGCGCGGGAACCAGAATTGAGAGCGAAGGTTGGAATAACGGCACCTGCGCGAGCAATGAAGCGACGACAACGAAGTTGATCATGACGAGATGAGCACAACACTTCACGTGCAAAGAGGTGACTGCGAAGCCGGCGATAGACTATCGCCGCAGATGTCGGGAGGATCGAGGCACGCCGCTCGGGAGCCCGCTCAGCCCGAGCGGAGCGCCAGGTCTCCGAGTAGTGGCAGTGTTTGCTCGAGCAACGACGGCGGCCTGTCTCGAACCGACAATCTATAGATAGATCCATCCGACGTAGTCTTTCGCGGCGAATCACGCCACTGGGAGTTGTGGCACAGCGGCTATGCGGGGTACGTCACGTTCTTGTTTCGATTGTTCGTGCTGTGCGCGAAGGCGAGTAGAGGGTGATTTTCTACTCGATGCGAACTTCTGCAGCGACGTGCTGTGCACACACTGAGCTGTTCCGGATACTACATAAGTAGTATGGGCCCTGGGGGGAAAGATAGGTTGGTTGCTTGGCTTGTCCGTATGCAGGCACTGACTTTTCCCGTTTAGGCCTTCAGCTGTTCCGAACGGTGCCTACTACACATTACTAACGTAACTTACACGCACTCGTTGCTCGCCTGTGTCCTTCAGCCGGGGCTCAGGTTCTGGCGGCTGCTTGCGAGCTTCGAGTGGCACTGCGGCTTTCGCCACGCTATCCGAAAAGGCGAAGGGGGGCAGTGCTCAGTTTCCGTGCGACACTGCGGCTTCATGTTCGTGCTCTGCGCAGGGCCGAGTAGGTTGGTATACGCAGCGAACTTTTTGCAGTGACGTGCTGTGTGTTCACACTGAAGTGTCCGAATCGGTCGAGTGATCATCATGGGTGTTGGATACGTGATGCTCGTTCTCGGGTCCGAGAACGAGCATCACGTATCGCGAGTTGAATCGCATGGTTCTGAAGAAGGATTTCCCGATCAATGGATCTTCAACAACAGCGACTGATCTTGAGAACTTGCCCTCCCGGACCGGGCCCACGTCCCCCCAGGATTCCTTCGCAATGAAGCGACAACCTCAACGGTCCCAGAACCGTGAGTCGAACCAAAAAGAGTTTCCCTTCAACCATGTGAGCCACTACAGTAGTGGTATGTATGTCCTTGGACAGAGTGAGCCAATGCCTCTCATCTCACCTTTAAGACACGGCTGTGCCACGCATGCTCTTGACAGAAGCTAGCATCCGGCATTGTGCATGCGTGTTACCGTCGTTGGTATTGACAAGGACTTCATCGGTCGCTCGAGTGAGCTTCGCTACTTCACCGCCGTAGGTTCCCCTGCCCTTCGTTTTTGGACTTCTTCCGGTTTCGCACGATCATTGACGATTCCCAACGCCCGGTCTTCCCTTGGTGCACGGCTCGCGTCCCGTCTCTCGCGCTTCACTTCGTGTTTCCATCGGGCCTGCTTGCGTTGCCATTCCGATGAGTAGTGCCTGTGGGCGGAACCTGCCGTACGAGGTGGCAGCTTTGCGGAGTCGCCTGCGGCACGGCGCGCACCTTTTCACCGGCCTTCCTCGCTGTCTGCTCTCGTGCGTGGGGCCTTGTGTTCAGCGGCCGTGATCCCGCCTCTCCAGTAACTACAGTTGTGGCAGGACCTTCGCCACAGGCTTCGGCACATCCGGAGAGAGAAGTTCCGGGTAGAAGAATTCTGCGCAAGATCTTTCCAGCGCCCCTTTCTGACTCAGAGTCACACGGAAGTGTTCGTTCTTGTAGATAACAACGAGGTCACGTTGGGTCTCGCCTGCGGCCTGGGCTCCTGAGGCTGGAGTCGTCCATCATTGTGGTCGATTCACACTCTCACTCTTCTTGACATCCGAACCTACTCAGTACGCACATAGGCTACTGCGCGGCCAGTGAGGCAAATTCAGTGCAAGCCATTCTCCTTGAAACGATGCCTCGATAAGGACCTTATTAAGGT
Source organism: Diplonema papillatum (assembly GCA_030068145.1). Taxonomy (NCBI): domain Eukaryota; phylum Euglenozoa; class Diplonemea; order Diplonemida; family Diplonemidae; genus Diplonema; species Diplonema papillatum. The sequence continues at coordinate 94,789 of JAPJBO010000825.1, forward strand.
TGGCCGTGCAGGAAAGTTCGTGACAAGGAGGTGGCTAAAGTCTGATGTGGTGGTGGTGGTGGTGGTGGTGTCTGCCAGCTGTCAAATATCTCGAAAGACATCCAAATTCACTCACGGGGCAAAGCTGAGGCCAAAATGTGACGGGAATGTCGCGAAAAAGGTTCCGAAAGCGATTTCGAGCCCAAATACACTGTGAAATCCTTTGTGTAACTCTTGTGTAATTGTTGTGTAATTTTGTGTAATGCTTTGTGTAATTTTGTGTAATTTTTTGTGTAATTTTGTGTAATGCTTTGTGTAATTTTGTGTACACAATGTGTAATTTTGTGTGTACACACAAAAGCCACACTGTGTCTCGTGTATCATCTAGCGTTATTTGTGGATTAGAAGGTCGGTATTTTAAAGTCTCCGGTTGACCGTAGAGGCTATCTGTCAAAAAAATTCCGACGTGTATTGGGGGAGAGGATTATTACTATCGCGGAATTTTTTCCCGCAAATTTGGCTCAGAGGTGGGTAGGTCCCTCCCCCCCCAGATATTGGTGGTGAACCCACTCACATACTGAGAGTAGCTGGGCCCAGCTTTCGACTCCAAAAGCTATTTCTCATTGTGCCCGGCAGCTCAAAACCCGAGCTTCGGGTTGAAATATTGGTCCTGGCGGACGGAGTATCCGACGGAGTATCCGAGCTAGCGGACGGTAGCGGACGGAGAATCCGAGCTAGCGGACGAGTTTCCGAGCTACCGGACGGTGGCGGACGGAGTATCCGAGCTAGCGGACGGTAGCGGACGGAGTATCCGAGCGAGCGGACGGTAGCGGACGGAGTTTCCGAGCTAGCGGACGGTGGCGGACGGAGTATCCGAGCTAGCGGACGGTAGCGGACGGAGTATCCGAGCTAGCGGACGGTAGCGGACGGAGTATCCGAGCTAGCGGACGGTAGCGGACGGAGTATCCGAGCTAGCGGACGGTAGCGGACGGAGTATCCGAGCGAGCGGACGGTAGCGGACGCAGTATCCGAGCTAGCGGACGGTGGCGGACGGAGTATCCGAGCTAGCGGACGGTAGCGGACGGAGTTTCCGAGCTAGCGGACGGTAGCGGACGGAGTATCCGAGCTAGCGGACGGTAGCGGACGGAGTATCCGAGCTAGCGGACGGTAGCGGACGGAGTATCCGAGCTAGCGGACGGTAGCGGACGGAGTATCCGAGCTAGCGGACGGTAGCGGACGGAGTTTCCGAGCGAGCGGACGGTGGCGGACGGAGTATCCGAGCGAGCGGACGGTAGCGGACGGAGTATCCGAGCTAGCGGACGGTGGCGGACGGAGTATCCGAGCGAGCGGACGGTAGCGGACGGAGTTTCCGAGCTAGCGGACGGTAGCGGACGGAGTATCCGAGCTAGCGGACGGTAGCGGACGGAGTATCCGAGCTAGCGGACGGTGGCGGACGGAGTATCCGAGCTAGCGGACGGTAGCGGACGGAGTATCCGAGCTAGCGGACGGTAGCGGACGGAGTTTCCGAGCGAGCGGACGGTGGCGGACGGAGTATCCGAGCTAGCGGACGGTAGCGGACGGAGTATCCGAGCGAGCGGACGGTGGCGGACGGAGTATCCGAGCTAGCGGACGGTAGCGGACGGAGTTTCCGAGCGAGCGGACGGTAGCGGACGGAGTATCCGAGCTAGCGGACGGTAGCGGACGGAGTATCCGAGCTAGCGGACGGTAGCGGACGGAGTATCCGAGCTAGCGGACGGTAGCGGACGGAGTATCCGAGCTAGCGGACGGTAGCGGACGGAGTATCCGAGCTAGCGGACGGTAGCGGACGGAGTATCCGAGCTAGCGGACGGTAGCGGACGGAGTATCCGAGCTAGCGGACGGTAGCGGACGGAGTATCCGAGCGAGCGGACGGTAGCGGACGGAGTATCCGAGCTAGCGGACGGTAGCGGACGGAGTATCCGAGCTAGCGGACGGTAGCGGACGGAGTATCCGAGCTAGCGGACGGTAGCGGACGGAGTATCCGAGCTAGCGGACGGTAGCGGACGGAGTATCCGAGCTAGCGGACGGTAGCGGACGGAGTATCCGAGCGAGCGGACGGTAGCGGACGGAGTATCCGAGCTAGCGGACGGTAGCGGACGGAGTATCCGAGCTAGCGGACGGTAGCGGACGGAGTATCCGAGCTAGCGGACGGTAGCGGACGGAGTATCCGAGCTAGCGGACGGTAGCGGACGGAGTATCCGAGCTAGCGGACGGTAGCGGACGGAGTATCCGAGCGAGCGGACGGTAGCGGACGGAGTATCCGAGCTAGCGGACGGTAGCGGACGGAGTATCCGAGCTAGCGGACGGTAGCGGACGGAGTATCCGAGCTAGCGGACGGTAGCGGACGGAGTATCCGAGCTAGCGGACGGTAGCGGACGGAGTATCCGAGCTAGCGGACGGTAGCGGACGGAGTATCCGAGCTAGCGGACGGTAGCGGACGGAGTATCCGAGCTAGCGGACGGTAGCGGACGGAGTATCCGAGCTAGCGGACGGTAGCGGACGGAGTATCCGAGCTAGCGGACGGTAGCGGACGGAGTATCCGAGCTAGCGGACGGTAGCGGACGGAGTATCCGAGCGAGCGGACGGTAGCGGACGGAGTATCCGAGCTAGCGGACGGTAGCGGACGGAGTATCCGAGCTAGCGGACGGTAGCGGACGGAGTATCCGAGCTAGCGGACGGTAGCGGACGGAGTATCCGAGCTAGCGGACGGTGGCGGACGGAGTATCCGAGCTAGCGGACGGTAGCGGACGGAGTATCCGAGCTAGCGGACGGTAGCGGACGGAGTATCCGAGCTAGCGGACGGTAGCGGACGGAGTATCCGAGCGAGCGGACGGTAGCGGACGGAGTATCCGAGCTAGCGGACGGTAGCGGACGGAGTATCCGAGCGAGCGGACGGTGGCGGACGGAGTATCCGAGCTAGCGGACGGTAGCGGACGGAGTATCCGAGCTAGCGGACGGTAGCGGACGGAGTATCCGAGCTAGCGGACGGTAGCGGACGGAGTATCCGAGCTAGCGGACGGTAGCGCTCGGATACTCCGTCCGCCACCGTCCGCTAGCTCGGAAACTCCGTCCACTACCGTCGGCCAGCTCGGAACTTGCACCAAGATTCTCTTGGTGCAAGTTGTCCGAAAACATAGCTGTCAGCCACAAGGTTGCCACATTGTGGCCCCATTTAGCCACAAAGTAGCCACAAACCTTGTGGCTACCTTTGTGGCTAATTATGCAAAATTTTGGTATCACGGAAAACCGCGTGGAACTAGCTTTTTCGGCCAGGAATTCTACTTCGGCACCTTGCACTTGTCACTTTGAACCAAGAAAGGTAGAAAGAGGAGCAGTGGCATTACTAGCGATGGGGTAAACCCCGCAGAGGCCTTAGAGGTGAGAGAAGATGGCTACTGCGAGGTCACGGGGGATGGCGGGCGGGCCTTACCCCGGCACTCGTTGCAAGCAACGGACTACTTGGTGCAAGCTAGAAAAGTAAGCAAGACACGAAGCGAAAGGGTCAACACATAATTAAGCTCCAAAACCATGTCAATCAAGGGTGGGCGGGTGGGAAAGCAAATTGATTTGCCCAAACAACCCAAGTACCCTGTACGTTTAGGTGCCTCAAGGATTCCCTCGATGAATCGGGAGAATTCTACTTCGGCACCTTGCACTTGTCACTTTGAACCAAGAAAGGTAGAAAGAGGAGCAGTGGCATTACTAGCGATGGGGTAAACCCCGCAGAGGCCTTAGAGAGTGAGAGAAGATGGCTACTGCGAGGTCACCACCTACCCCATTCCGCCAGTCAAGAAACTCCCGACCGCTCGTTTAATCTCAACAAAATTATCATCAGTGAGAGTCGTTACCGGCACCCGTGACGGAAGGTCAGCAGGATTATCAGCGCTCTTCACCCAACGAATAGAGAAAACAGCATCCAATTGACGCAAGAAAACTAAAGCACGAACAACGGCATCATTCAAGATTTTCGATGCCAAAGAACAGCCTTTCCGAGCAACACCGTGGACCGTCGTGTTGTCAACGACCACCGTGACCACAGCGCCTCTGCGCATAAGCAACAACGCCTTCACTGAACGCTCAAAAGCGAGCGCCTCCAATTCGTTTATGTGGAAGCTTTCGGTTTCCGACCATCTGGAACCCACGATTTCCACCGCGTTGGTCTGCTCGTCCACGAGCACGCCCCCCCAACCTTGAAGGCTGGCATCAACAAACACTGTGACGCGCGGTTTCGCACTCACATGTTTGTCCGGCAGTCTCTGCCGATCGAACACGCGACCAATCCAGCTCAAAAGCAATCCCTTCACCGACTCTGAAACCTGGACACGCGAATCAATGTTCCGCTCCCCACGATTCAGGGAGTTCGTCAAACGACGAAGGAATTTTAAGACAAAATAAAATTCCCCCAGAAAAACCCCCGTGACAGACGACGCGTGCATCAGCCGTCCGCCCAGTGACTCCAACTCTGACGCCGACATGTGACCCACTGCGAGAGCCTCGCGAGCGCGAGAAAGCTTTGAACGCATCTTTGCCGATATCCTTGTGGCTACCTTTGTGGCTAATTATGCAAAATTTTGGTATCACGGAAAACCGCGTGGAACTAGCTTTTTCGGCCAGAAAATGCATCTGAAGCACAGTTTCTGATGATTTTGACAGGTTTTTGGGCCAGCATTTTGGTGAGCTGCTTCACCCTGAGCTCGGCATCCTGGTTGCGCACCCTAGGGTTCCATTGGTAAACGGTTTACTAAAACTCTACTGCTACTAAAGTAGTAGTAGGCATTATGCACACAGAATCGTGCATAATTCAGGTTGGCGAGAGTGACAGACCCGTTCTACTTGCAAAGCGCTTACCATTTCTATCCTAAAACCCTCTGAGAGGGCCTCTCAACCAGCGACCGGCGCTCTCCGAGCCTCTTGACTGACCCCAGAGGAGGAGTGGGAGAGAGCGGCAAGTACCGCCGCAGCCAATCAGATTTGAATGATGCTAGCAAAGAAAAGTGTCAGCCGTCTGATAATAGTCAGGAGCTGGCGGATGGTGACTGAGCTTGAGCTCCCTGCCGCGGGCCTGCGGCCCGTGCTGCCCGGCAGGCTGGGACTGGTATTGTCGGCAAGTCAGCCACCAGAAGCCATTTCCCTTGTGCCCTGGCTGGGGTGCTACAGGAGCCCGCGAGGAATTTTCAAGACGTGTGAGAGATTGCCCCCGCTACTTTTCTCGGATACTTTTCTTGGCTCCTTCTTGAACTCTTTCGGACATTGATTGCAACAAGTGTAACAGTGCCACTCAGTGACAGCTGTTACAGGGAGTCAGTCACACTGTCAGTGTGCTCCTGCTGTACTATGCCTGCTGCCGTGTAGTTGCGCTCAACGGCCGCGCACTGCGCACTTTGCAAGCAAGCAAGCAAACTCGCTGGTGACGGGGTAGCTTGCACACCGAGTAGAAGAGCTGTCGTAATTGTGAAATGCTCTGCCGTTTGCTGGGTCGTTGCTGTCCTCCTGCGTATCCCAGAATATCAGCGTGCTTTGTCGTCGTTTACTAGTAACCTTAGACCACAGTTGTCACCACCTGCGTGGTTTGGTCCTTTGGCAGGAAAAGTTGGAGACATGAACCCCGCAACTGAAACGGGTTTGCGGACAAGAGACCCTTTGAACTAAATTGATTCCTTGTCTGCTCCAAAACCTGTCAACAGAAGCATTGGCGGCTTCGTACTGACTGCTGTCTGAACTATCAACTTCGCTTTCGACGGGTTCGTCTTCCTCCGGTGCACTCTCAGACTCAAAATGTACTAGAATTATGGCATTAGCACTAGTTTTGCGACCGTGTTGGCACGATGCAGCAGTTTGTTGTTGTTTTCTGAACTTTTCAAGCCTTGAATTGCTTCGGTGTTGTACGAAATTACTGATAGAGTTGCCAACGTTGCCGCTGACTCGCGGCTGAGGATACCGAGGCCAGGGCGAAGCAGCTTATCCAAATTCTGGCTCAAAAACCTGTCAAAATCGTCAGAAATTGTGTTTTAGATGCAATTTTCTGGCCGGAAAAGCTAGTTTCACGTGGTTTTCCTGGGTACCAAAATTTTGCATAATTAGCCACAAAGGTAGCCACAAGGTTTGTGGCTACTTTGTGGCTCCCAATTAGCCACTAGTGGCTACCTTGTGGCTGACAGCTATGCCGAAAATCTCTAAGTCGGTTTCCCAGGGGACTTGCCTGGAAAACAGTTTTTGGACTCAGGAATTCTTTGGGAAATGGATGAGTACAAATAGCCAAAATTTCGAGGATTTGGAATTTTTTGGAAAGTGCGTCGATCAAGTCGTGGCAGCTCGGCAGGTGCCGCCGCGAGTCATCAGGAGCCGGTATCGACGAGTCGGACACGCTGTGTTGATGGTGCAGCTGTCAACCAGCGTATAGAGACGTTTTTGGGGCCTGGGGTGGGTAGGTCCCTCCCCCCCCCCCCCATTTTCGTGGGAAAAAAGTCCGCTATAGTAAAAATCCTCTCCCCCATTATCGACACAAAAAAAATTCACACGTGTAAAAACTATCCAAAAACACGAAAATCCACACAAAAAACGGTGTTTAGCGTGTTTTGGGTGGTCTTTTTTTCGATCAAAATTTTTGCACATTTAGCCACAATTTAGCCACAACATTGTGGCTAAAGTTGTGGCTAAATGGGCCACAATATGGCAAGTTGTGGCTAACCAGCCCTGCCGTGCCAGGGCGCAGGGGTGAAAACATGCTCAAAAACTGGGACAAAAAAATCCCCTCCAATTTCTTTTTTTTTTGCTCCAATTTCGAGCTCTCGTGGCCTAGTGGTTAAGGCACGGGTCTTATGAGCCCGGGATCGCGGGTTCAAACCCCGCCGGGAGCAATTTTCCTGGTGTTTTTGCCATTTAATTCGGAACCAAGAATTTGGAACCAAGAATTTGGAACCAAGAATTTGGAACCAAGAATTTGGAACCAAGAATTTGGAACCAAGAATTTGGAACCAAGAATTTGGAACCAAGAATTTGGAACCAAGAATTTGGAACCAAGAATTTGGAACCAAGAATTTGGAACCAAGAATTTGGAACCAAGAATTTGGAACCAAGAATTTGGAACCAAGAATTTGGAACCAAGAATTTGGAACCAAGAATTTGGAACCAAGAATTTGGAACCAAGAATTTGGAACCAAGAATTTGGAACCAAGAATTTGGAACCAAGAATTTGGAACCAAGAATTTGGAACCAAGAATTTGGAACCAAGAATTTGGAACCAAGAAGAGAATTGGAACCAAGAATTTGGAACCAAGAATTTGGAACCAAGAATTTGGAACCAAGAATTTGGAACACCAAGAATTTGGAACACCAAGAATTTGGAACACCAAGAATTTGGAACAAGAATTTGGAACCAAGAAGCAGGGCTGGTCGCCACACGGTTGCCACGTGTGGCCCACATTTCAGTGTGGGGGCCAGCTACGGTAGCTGGTAGCTACTGGGGGGGGCTAATTACAATTGAACCGTATAATACAATTGAACTTTTTTTTCGGGGAATCGGCGCA